>JAQPPZ010015955.1:0-60582 GCA_028583015.1 Wollemia nobilis | reverse complement strand
AATACACCCTATAAATTTGGTTAGAGGCAGAGAATTATGTAAAGAATTAGCAATAAAAGTAGGCTCAGATCAGATATCAACTTGTCAGCCATTAGAATATAGTCAGAAAGAAGATAATTTTTTAGAGGAATTAGATTGGGTAGATTACTTGATGGGTTATTTATAGATAGGATTATACCCCCAATATCTTAATGCTTCACAAAGAAGAAGGTATAGGCTTCAAGATTTAGAATATATCATTTTACCTAAAGAAATATATAGAAAGAACCTTGATGGAGTTATCTTGAAATGTTTGAAATATAATCAGAGACAAAAGGTCATTGAAGAATTTCATGAAGTACTTTCAGGGGTACATTTTTTAGGAAGAGTAAATACTATGACAATAATAAGAGTAGGCTACTACTAGCCTAGTATTTTGGTTGATACTTTCAAAGCAATAAAAACCTGTGATAAGTGCCAGAGATATATAGGGAGAAAAAGGAATGCATAATTTTTCCTTAAGCATATTCAAGTGGAAGGGTCATTCCAGTCATGGGGACTAGATTTTATTAGAGTAATAAATCCTAACTCTTCAGCAGGCCATAAATATATCTTGACTGCCATTGACTATTTCACCAGATGGATTGAGGTAATTCTGAACAAGAGGTTAAATCAAGTTATAGTTATTCAGTTTATTGAAATCCTAATCACAAGGTTTGAAATACCTAAATCTCTGGTAAGTGATAATGGTCCATATTTCATAGGTGCAAATTACATTGAATTCGCAAGTCAATATGGCATATGCTTAAATAATTATTCTAACTATTATCCTCAAGGGATGGACTAGTAGATTCCACTAATAAGAATCTACTCAAAATTTTGAAAAAACCTTTGAAATACAATAAGAGAAGTTGGCATATCCTCTTATAAAATTCCTTGTGGGTAGACAATATTACAATAAAAAAGTCAATAGGAACATCTCTTTATGCCTTAGTGTGTGTAAAATAAGCTATGCTTCCTACACACGTAGATATACTTGCATTGAATATGATCAACCATTATGATTTACTAGATGAAGATCCTATTTAGAGAAGGCTAATGCAGTTGTTACAAACAAAGGAGTAGAGAAATAAATCTTATGAGCATTTTTAGAAGCACATGATACAAACTAAATTATGGTTTAATAGAAATACTACTTGCAAAAAAATTAAGTTTGGAGATTCGGTCCTTATATGGAATGAAGATAAATTTAAACCTAGAAATCATCATAAATTTGATTCATTATACGAGGATCCCTTCACCATTACTGCAGTAAAATAGAACAATGCATTTTATTTATAGGACCAAGAAGGAAGAGACCAAGTCTCGATCAATGGATACCACATCAAACTCTATTTCAAGTAACTTATCCTCTTGTATCATATGTATTATATTGTGTAAATATGTTGTCTTTTTGTTTCATTTAATTTTTTGAAAAGAAAGAAAATAAAAAGAAGGAAAAATGTACCATGACCATAAGTTTTCTCATGGTTTTGGTCTATCCTCAAACCACAATCAAAACAAGGAAAACATATCTTAAGTAAAAATAGGTTGACTACATAACAACAAAATATGTCTCAAAGTTGTGGGTAGGAAGCTAAAGCTATCAAAAATTGAAAAGTGACTCCCAACTACAAGTGTTTTCATAGGATATATCTGCTAGTGTGAAAAAAGGTTGATGTTTTTCAAATTTGAATTATAGAGACAAACATCACCAATACATCCTCAAACCATGCCATCCTACACCTACGATGACCAATCATGATATAGAGGATGAAGTGGTGTGAAGCCAGTTGGATGTTAGATATAGAGTAGCCATGCAACAACAAGAAGTTTCAGTGACTGCATTAATGTTGCACGCTTAAAGGGCTATAAGGGTTAGAAAGAAATGCAACATCCAATTTTCATAGCACATATAGCACTTAGAAATAATAGAGCACTAAATATCTAGTTAGTCATAGTAGAGTTGCAGGAATCCTCTCACTTAAGTAAAAATGGTCATCACCTCTTCATATGACAAAGCCCCTTTAGGTGATGACAATAAAACTAAGAATATGTTTCAATATGTAGCACTTAGGTTCATAGACACAACTATGACATGTAAGGGAAAATAAAAATTAAGAACATAACTAAGATAATAATTGAATAAGGCATGTCAACGTCTAGCCCAAGTGTTGTTTCGATTAGTTCACTCCTTGCTTTCTATATTTGCAATACTATTCATCCCCATCCATAATTAATATTTGTAATAGCAAAAAATTATGACCCGAGCCAAAGGATAATACAAGATTTTAATGGAAAACCCCTAGTTCATCTAAGCCTTGCAACCCTCAATAATGCCTTTGTTGTGGGTATTCAACCAAATGTCAAACCTAAGCCCTTCATCCAAAGGGTGTAAGCTAAATTTTATTCATTGAAAGCCCACAAAGATTTGGGTAAAAGGTCTTTTGGGTTGGCTATCTAATCAATTGAAAGAAATAAAAGTAGGTGAAACCCTATCAAAAACCCACTATGCACTCTGACTAAATAAAGGGTCTAGAAATGTAGTTGAAAGAGATGTAGAAGAAATACATTTCCAAAAATAAGGAGAAGGAAGGGCTTTCCAAACTACTAGAAAAAACAAGAGTAGATCAAACTACAAAAACACAAAACATCTATAAATTTTAGATCCCAATAGAAAAATTGAATAGATTCAAATATGAAAAGGAAGAAAATATTTAAATGTAATTGATGCAAGTTCAATTCCCATTAGGATAAAATTCACTCTTACATTAACATTTTGGATGGATTCTTATAGTATATCAATTGATTGAAAATTTGTTCAAGAAATTGTTATTATAGTGGAACACTCAAAAGATAAGCTTGATGAAAACCTTCACCCTCACATCCATGTGCAATTGTATGATAAATTGCCAACCAAAATTTTGTAAATCAACATCACAATAATGAGAGTAATGACAATTTGTCTAGTCACTCTTATAGAGAAATAGTAAAATCTAGATGAATGTATTTATATTAAATATAATATCAAATAAAAATGACCAACATAAAGCATAAACTCTTTCAAGAATTTTGTAAAGGATTTCAAATCTATGGAAATAGTAATTCAATTACATCCTAGATGTGAAGTACAATTTTATTGATGAAAGAAAAATTGCATTCCCAACATGGGCAAATGATACCCATAAAATCCAATCAAAAGTTCATTAGAACAATCATTTCTCTTCATCAACTTCATGATATGTGAGAGGAACAAGAAATATAAATAATTACTTTACAATAAAAGTCTAGAACAATCTTGAAAATTAATTCTGAAGCATGGACAAATTTTAAATCTCTTATTTTATAGAATGAGATGTAATGATGATGTTCCTTCCCCTAGACATTGTACTATAAGGATATAATTTGATTTTTTATAATTTCATTTAATTATTGTATTGTGTTAATATCCATATTACTTGAGACTCTACTATCAATAAATAAATAACAAAATTTTACATCAACCAAGCATGGTTCTCTAATGAAGAACACAAACTTATACTGAGAGGGGGGTGAACAGTATAAGATCAACTTTCACTTTTCTTTCCCAAACAATATTATCCAATATTATCAATGGCAATATCAATAGCAGTAATCAAAGCAATGCACAAATCATCACACACAATAGAGACACCAATTTAATGTGGTTCACCCAATGTGGGCTACTCCACGGAGAAAATATTTCTACTAAATTTTCTCAACAAATATCTTGGGAATCAATTCCCTATTACAATGTTTATGGACCTCTATCCAAAGGAGACACCAATCCCCTATGCTCTGATTTGTGGATCTCTCTCCATAGGAGAACTCTTTCTCCTTTTCTCTGGTTCGTGGAACTTGATCCAGGAGACCTCTATCTCCTCAACTGGTTCATGGATCTCTCTCCATAGAATAACTCTATCTTCCTAGCTGGTTCATGGATCACACTCCATAGGAGAACTCTTTCCCCTCTTATCTGGTTCATGGAACTCTATCCATAGGAGAACTCTTTCCCCTCTGCTCTGGTTGGTGATCTTCTAGAAGACTTCTATCCCCACTACTCTGGCTAATGGATCTCTATCCACTGAAGACCTCTATCCTCACTACCCTAGCTAATGGATCTCTATCCACTAGAGACTACTATCCTCTTTACTCTATCACCTCCAAATCTTACTTTCAACTCTATCTCAAATATGCACCAAACTCTATCCCAAGTCTAGTACAAATCTGCTCTATCTCTGCTCACAAATCTATCTCAAATCTATCCTCAAGCCTTAACACAAAGCTTGATCAAATCACCAATCAAATATGCTTAGATCTACCCCAAGCCTTAACACAAAGCTTGAACAAATCAATCAATCAACTCTTAGCTCTCAAGCCTTAACACAAAGACTTGATCAAATCTACCTTCAAGTCCTCTCAAGAACTTGCTCAATATTCTCTCAAGTCTTCACCAAGACTTGCTCAAATCTACCTTCAAGTCCTCTCAAGAACTTGCTCAATCTGCTCTCAAGTCTTCACCAAGACTTTCTCAAATCTACCTTCAAGTCCTCTCAAGAATTTCTCAATCTGCTCTCAAGTCTTCACCAAGACTTGCTCAAATCTACCTTCAAGTCCTCTCAAGAACTTGCTCAATCTGCTCTCAAGTCTTCACCAAGACTTGCTCAAATATTCCCTAGCATATGCTCAAACCTGCTCTAACACATGCTCAAAATATCTCACAAAATATGCTCAATCAATCTCAAATCTTCCTCACAATGCTATCAAATGCTTTGTCTAATATTCAAAGTAATTCCTTTAACTTGAAGCAGTTTAGACATATTCTATCCAAAATTCGTTTAACCTCTGGAACATATAGAGAATGATGTACTCTATCAAAAACTCAATATGTTCTACTCAATCATTAAGTCTGTCGCTTTCACAAATCTGATTTCTAATGTTTGCACATTCACTTTCAATATCACTCAAAACCAATGCTCAAGAAGTTTCACTCAATCATTCAATCAATGAAACACAACTTGCTCACAAACCCTAAACAAGTGTTTTCATACTTCTTCAAACAAAGAGCACAATGTGGGTCTCAAACCCTAACTCAAATAATCTTCAATATCTATCTCAAATGTTCTCTAAACATTCACCAATGAAGCATATAGAACTCACTCAAATATTTCCAACAATGCTTATCAAACAATCCTTTTCACTCCACCTTATATTTCACAACATTCATTCCAACAAACACTTCAAACCAAAGATGATGTGCCCATACCTTTTGTTTTGATGGAGATATGTCTTCAAAACCTGTCTTATAATCAACCAATCCTCCTTGTGCCACTCAAGGGTTAGATAGCAACAATCTATTTCAAAACATCCACAAAATATTCCTTCCAAAATGTGCTTAGTGAAATCTGAAAATATACTCTAGAACCCTTCTTTTGATCTCAAGGAAAATGCATTAAAGTTTCATCATAATCCCACAAATACTCTTCTTCATAATGCAAAAGGTACAATAAAATTCAAACCAATTTTACACCTTATAACTCCTAATATTGCAAATTAAATCAACCCAACAAGATCACAAATTACACAAATAATTTTTCATTTACACCTTATATCTCCTACTTGTCATTAATGCATTTCCAAAAGAAATATAACCACCATTCAAAATAATATTCCAAGGCACTTAACAACTTCACTAGATCAAAAATCAATTTATTTCAAACCTCTTTTAATGGCAAAAATAAAAATAAATTTTATAACCTTATACCTCCCAAGTTAGGCGCATACCTTGTAACTTAGGACCTTAGGCATCAATTTAATTAAATAAAAATTAATGCCTTTGCATGCTGCCTTCCGTAGGAATCGAACCCTTTCTGCCTCTGCCACCACGCCTTAGTTGTGGCTTAACCATCACATGAGCTAAGCACTCACATGAGATCTATGTTGCACCCACTCTCCTTTGTCCCTTTCATTGGCGCCAAAACCTTTTAAAATAAAAACTTCACTCTCTACTGTCATCGCATCTTGAACCCGAGACCTCCCTACTGCTATGACCTAGCACCAAGGGAACCACCATCTGGGCTATCCACTCGGATGGAATCAAACTTTGACGTCACTTGTCCTTATCCCTTTTCTACCTTGAAAACTAAACCAAATGAATTTCCCTTCTCTCTCTTTCACGATTCGATCGACGAACATGGTGAATGATATATCGATTATTGGAACACCTTTTCCACCTTAGTCTTTGCACTATTTATATGCCTTTTAAGGCATTCACCTCCAATGTCGGCATATTTTAAAAATCAAACTTTGGCTTTTGATTTATATTATATTTTAATTATAATTATTTAAATTCAATGAATTTAAATATTATAATTTAAATATCAAAATTCTTTTGGGCCTTTCATTAATTTAAAATATTTAAAACTCTTTTAGGCCTTTTAAGGGAAAACTTTTGCCACCATCACCTTAGAAAAAATTCATCAAATAACCTTATTATTTTTCCCAAACACCATGGAAAGGAGTTATATTTTTCTTTGTTGCCTTATGCCTCATGTGCCATATCAACCAACTTGGACATCAAACCTTTTGATATTAATCAAACCTCTTGACATTAATTCCATCACATTAGGACATCAAACCTCTTGACATCAATGACAACAAAACATGCTCAAATTTCCAACAATCTCCCCCTTTGTCATTGATGGCAACCCTTTATCCTTAAGCATTCTTTTTACCTTTTTCCAATTTTTCTCCCCCTGAGAAACTGCTCCCCTAATTGAATGCTCTCCCCCTAACTCAAATCTCTCCCCCTTTGACATCAATGGCAAAGGGCCACCTTTGGGGCTAAATATAAGACTCTTAGCTTAGCCCCCTCCCCACCTCCTCTCCTTGAGGTGATTAATTTTGGGGTGGGAGTAAAATTACTCCCAACATACAATGCTCTTTTCCTTTGTCAACCTTCTTTCTCAACATACCCTTTTGATCCCTTTGAGTATCCTTGTTCTTGCTTGTCTCTGGAAGCTCTGGAAACTCTGTTCTGCACCACTTGGCCTTATGCCCAATATTATTGCACTTATAACACTTAATGTTGTGGTTCCTTGAAGGTGCAAATATCTTGAAGTTCCTCCTGGTGAAGCCATACCTATTTCTATCATGAACCCTACAGTGAATTGCTTTATGACCAAATTGATTACAAGAGTAGCAATACCCTTGAAAGAAATGTCCATATTTGAAGTTCCTCTTAGTAATACCATACTCCTTTCCATGAGTCCTGCAATGCATAGCCTTGTGACCAAACCTGTTACATGAGAAACAATGTCCTTTGAAGAAATATTTCCTTGGACCCATTGGTCTCTTAGTCCTTTCTTCCCTGTGATGTTCCCTGTTCCTTGTTTGTGCATTGTTTCCTTTCTTGGTGAAACTTCTATTCACATAAGTCTCACTTTCTCCTTCACTCTCTTCTTCTGAAGCTTCTTCCTCTTTGGATCTTGAGCTTGACCCTTCTTCTTGTTTCTCTTGTCTTTCTTCAAAACCAAGTCCTATTTTGTTAGATGAAGGTCTTTGTGCATTGATAATCTTATCCACAGTCTTTGAACTTTTCCAAAACTTGTGTAGCTTGTCCTTAGACTCTTCCATTTCCTTCCTTAGAGAAACTACTTCTTGTTCTAATCTCTCACATTCTAAGACTTTTTCTTCTAAATTTTCTTTAAATCTCCTTGTCTTAGCTATTGAGTTTGTCAGATCTTGTATAAGCTTTCCTTTCTCTTCATCACATTCTTGAAATTGAGCCTTGAATCTTGAATTCTACTTTCTGACCTTTTTCAATTCTTTTAGAGCAGAAATAAGTTTAGCTTCTAGATCTACTACTCCTTCCTCTTCATCTTCTGATTCTTTTTCTACTTCTTTGTCTTCGAGAGCATCTTCATATTTTTTATATTTATCTTCAATAGGATCACTTCCTTCATCTTCTATTGCCAAAAAGAGAATTTCTTCTTCTTCACTATCTGAGGATCTTTCATCACTATCACTTGAAACCTTGCCTGTCTTGTCCACATAAAAACTCTTCTTATGCCTCTGAAAAAACTTATTTTCATGCTTGTTTTGTCCATACCTATTTTTCTTTTCATACCTAGATTTTCTTGCTTCCTTTCTCTTATGATCTTGTTTCTCTTCACTACTACTACTTCCAGCTTCTGGATAGTTAGATGCATAGTGACCATATTTACCATAATTGAAACACTTAACTATTTTCGTACCTTTGTGCTTTCTTGAGTCCTTCTTGTTCCTTCTGCCATAGTTTGCTTCTTCATCACTGGATGACTCATCACTTGAATCTGGCTTCTTATCTTTTGTCTTCTTTGCTACTTTGAAGGCTACCTCTTTCTTGGGAATAGGATCATTTACTATTCTCATCTCATAAGTTGTGAGAGTTCCATGTAACTCATCCATAGTCAAAGTTTCAATATCTCTTGTTTCTTCTATGGCTGAAACCTTTCCATTATACCTCATAGGAAGTGACCTTAAAACCTTTTGAGCAACATCGAATTCTTCTATTTTAAATCCAAGTCCTCGCATGGTGTTAACAACCTCATCCACATGAAGTAAGTATGCAGCAATGTTTTCCTCTTCTTTCATATTTAAGTCTTCAAATGTCTTTTTGTGATTTTGCAATTTTGCCATTTTGACCTTTTTGTCTCCCTCATATGTTTGCTTCAGTTTATCCCAAACCTCTTTTGTTGATTCGCAATGCATAACTTTTACAAACTCTGCTTCATGTAAACCACTTAAGATTACATTCATTGCCTTTGCATTATATAGATGTAGGAGCTTACCATATTTATCTATAGGAGGACTAGCTGGAGGTGTGTATCCATCCTCAACTACTTGCCATGTCTCATATCCTTGTGCCATCAAGTAAGTCTTCATTCTTATGCTCCAAAAAGCATAATTGTTCCCATCGAACAATGGTACCTTATTTTTTGAAGATCCACTCTGAGATGCCATCTATGTTCTTGTATACTTTTCCTTCAAGTTGTTAAACTCTTCCAAAGGAACCTACTCTGATACCAATTGAAGAACACAAGCTTATATTGAGAGGGGGTGAACAGTATAAGATCAACTTTCACTTTTCTTTCCCAAACAATATTATCCAATATTATCAATGGCAATATCAATAGTAGTAATCAAATCAATGCACAAATCATCACACATAATAGAGACACCAATTTAACGTGGTTCACCCAATGTGGGCTACTCCATGGAGAAAATATTTCTACTAAATTTTCTCAACAAATATCTTGGGAATCAATTCCCTATTACAATGTTTATGGACCTCTGTCCAAAGGAGACACCAATCCCCTATGCTTTGATTTGTGGATCTCTCTCCATAGGAGAACTCTTTCCCCTTTTCTCTGGTTCATGGAACTTGATCTAGGAGACCTCTATCTCCTCAACTGGTTCATGGATCTCTCTCCATAGAAGAACTCTATCTTCCCAGTTGGTTCATGGATCACACTCCATAGGATAACTATTTCCCCTCTTCTCTGGTTCATGGAAATCTATCCATAGGAGAACTCTTTCCCCTTTCTCTGGTTGGTGATCTTCTAGAAGACTTCTATCCCCATTACTCTGGCTAATGGATCTCTATCCACTAAAGACCTCTGTCCTCACTACCTTGGCTAATGGATCTCTATCCACTAGAGACTACTTTCCTCTTTACTCTATCACCTCCAAAGCTTACTTTCAACTCTATCTCAAATATACACCAAACTCTGTCCCAAGTCTAGTACAATTCTTCTCTATCTCTGCTCATAAATATACTCATAAATCTATCTCAAATCTATCCTCAAGCCTTAACACAAAGCTTGATCAAATCACCAATCAACTCTACTTAGATCTACCCCAAGCCTTAACACAAATCTTGAACAAATCACTCAATCAACTTTCTTAGATCTACTCCAAGCCTTAACAAAGACTTGCTAACAAATATATCAATCTTCTGAACTGCTCTCAAGTCTTCACAAAGACTTTCTCAAATCTACCTTCAAGTCCTCTTAAGAACTTGCTCAATCTGCTCTCAAGTCTTCACAAAGACTTGCTCAAATCTACCTTCAAGTCCTCTTAAGAACTTTCTCAATATGCTCTCAAGTCTTCACCAAGACTTGCTCAAATATCCTAGCATATGCTCAAACCTTCTCTAACACATGCTCAAAATAGCTCACAAAATATGCTCAATCAATCTCAAATCTTCCTCACAATGCTATCAAATGCTTTTTCTAATCTTCAAAGTAATTCCTTTAACTTGAAGCATTTTAGACATATTCTATCCAAAATTCGTTTAACCTCTGGAATATATAGAGAATGATGTACTCTATCAAAAACTCAATATGTTCTACTCAATCATTAAGTCTGTCACTTTCACAAATCTGATTTCTAATGTTTGCACATTCACTTTCAATATCACTCAAAACCAATGCTCAAGAAGTTTCACTCAATCATTCAATCAATGAAACACAACTTGCTCACAAACCCTAAACAAGTGTTTTCATACTTCTTCAAACAAAGAGCACAATGTGGGTCTCAAACCCTAACTCAAATAATCTTCAATCTCTATCTCAAATGTTCTCTAAACATTCACCAATGAAGCATATAGAACTCACTCAAATATTTCCAACAATGCTTATCAAACAATCCTTTTCACTCCACCTTATATTTCACAACATTCATTCCAACAAACATTTCAAACCAAAGATGATGTGCCCATACCTTTTGTTTTGATGGAGATATATCTTCAAAACCTATCTTATAATCAACCAATCCTCCTTGTGCCACTCAAGGGTTAGATAGCAACAATCTATTTCAAAACATCCACAAAATATTCCTTCCAAAATGTGCTCAGTGAAATCTGAAAATATACTCTAGAACCCTTCTTTTGATCTCAAGGAAAATGCATTAAAGTTTCATCATAATCCCACAAATACTCTTCTTCATAATGCAAAAGGTACAATAAAATTCAAACCAATTTTACACCTTATAACTCCTAATCTTGCAAATTAAATCAACCCAACAAGATCACAAATTACACAAATAATTTTTCATTTACACCTTATATCTCCTACTTGTCATTAATGCATTTCCAAAAGAAATATAACCACCATTCAAAATAATATTCCAAGGCACTTAACAACTTCACTAGATCAAAAATCAATTTATTTCAAACCCCTTTTAATGGCAAAAATAAAAACAAATTTTATAACCTTATACCTCCCAAGTTAGGCACATACCTTGTAACTTAGGACCTTAGGCATCAATTTAATTAAATAAAAATTAATGCCTTTGCACGCTGCCTTCCATAGGAATCGAACCCTCGCTACCTCTACCACTGTGCCTTAGTCGTGACTTAACCACCATGTGAGCTAAGCACTCACACGAGATCTATGTTGCGCCCACTCTCCTTTGTCCCTTTCGCTAGCGCCAAAACCTTTTAAAATAAAAACTTCACTCTCTATTGCCACCATGTCTCGAACTCGAGACCTCCCTACTGCTATGACCTAGCACCAAGGGAACCACCATCTGGGCTATCCACCCAGATGGAATCAAACTTTGATGTCGCTTGTCCTTATCCCTTTTCTACCTTGGAAATTGAACCAAATGAATTTCCCTTCTCTCTCTTTCATGATTCGATCGATGAATAGGGTGAATGATATATCGATTATTGGAACACCTTTTCCACCTTAGTCTTTGCACTATTTATATGCCTTTGAAGGCATTCACCTCCAATGTCAATGCATTTTAAAAATCAAACTTTGGCTTTTGATTTATATTATATTTTAATTATAATTATTTAAATTCAATGAATTTAAATATTATAATTTAAATATCAAAATTATTTTTGGGCCTTTCATTAATTTAAAATATTTAAAACTCTTTTAGGCCTTTTAAGGGAAAACTTTTGCCACCATCACCTTAGCAAAAATTCATCAAATAACCTTATTATTTTTCCCAAACACCATGGAAAGGAGTTATCTTTTTCTTTGCTGCCTTATGCCTCATGTGCCATATCAACCAACTTGGACATCAAACCTTTTGATATTAATCAAACCTCTTGACATTAATTCCATCACATTAGGACATCAAACCTCTTGACATCAATGACAACAAAACATGCTCAAATTTCCAACATCTAAAAGTCATAAAACATTTGTGACTATTTACACTTCCATCAGGAAATTGATTCAAAATTAGATCACATCATAAAGTACAATATAAAATAAATCCAATAATATGATTAAGGAATAAAATAAGACTTCATAATCATTAACTTATTGTGGAAATAGCTAAAAAAACCACAAATTTGAAGGATCTAATAAAGCAAAAAATTAACGTAATTTGTTAAGTCTTGCATTTATAATTGGTTGATATAAAAAAATTTAATTGGTAAAGGGGGTTTTGAAAGGGTCTCGTAACATTTTAAAATGAGGAAAAAATAAAATAAATAGCCTCCCAAAACCATGGTCTCCTCCAAAAGACCAAAAAGAAACACAGAGATAGACCCTTTAGGAAATAGTATAATGGAAGAACTAAAGCCCACCTTGAAATAAATCAAGGCTTGGGAAAGAATAGAGAGCCACCCTTATGGACCAAAAAGTGTATGGCCCCATACCAAGGCCAAAATAAAAATGATAGGGGAGAGCATCTTTAGCCCACTTCCTGAACCAAACAAGAAACGAAGTTCCCCAAATAACCACCACCAAAGAAAACCTAAGATTATCTGGCTACGTAGCACCGCAAAGCACGAACACTTCATCTATATAATTAGATTTAAATATTGACAAATTTAGTGATGGCTTAGTAAATTAGAGGGGGCTCACTCGTTCACAATGCTTGACATAAACAATGATGCAATCAACTCATTTTTTGGCTACTCAATTTTTAGGGAAATGAACTATGAATTTATTAGCAATTCATAAATGGAAGAGATATAAAGCTTCCAAAAGAGAAATTTTACCTCATAGAACTACCAAGGATGAATTGACTAGATGACACATGCTTAAGGTCTAATTAGAAGTTTTTTAAGGTCATAGTTGTCATTTTTTTGTAAAATAATATATAGAATGTAAGGTATGTATCTTCTATGTCCCACATTGGTACACCAATGTCATTCATCAATGAGCCACACCACACTTAAAAGACTACTACATCAAAGCGTAACTAGGAGGAGAAGACTATTGATTCAAAATTTTGGATGACATCAATATGATACCACTAGGATAGCCAATTGGCCAACATAAAAGGATTTTTAAAGGTAAAAAATTGATAAATCATGATTCAAAGAGGATACAGGAAATTTATTCTTAAGTATGAGCAAGTAAAGAAATCAATTTCTTCAAAAAATGTTAAAAATAATATCAAGGATTGAAGAGTAAATTTTTACCTCTAAGAAAAAGGATTTTAATGTGGAAATTAATGATTTTTACCTCTAAGAAAAAGGATTTTATGGTTACAACCTAAACTGAGATAGTTTAGTTATAGTAACAGATGCGTGATAAAAACAATCAACAACTTTCATCTTTTTCTGGGGATAGTAGATTTTTAGGTTCAACTACTCTGTTTCTTGTGTTTAGTTTCATAAAGTGGTTGTGTGTTTCCTCCAATGTGACAGGTATAGCTCATGCATTCAGTAGCTCTCCAAATATAGTCAACGTGATGTGGAGTCAAAGGTCTATCATGGTCAATGGGGTCGTCTTCAGTTGCAAGGTCAAGGTGCTTAAGATTGAATAACCTTATTGAACATCAAGGTGCCCTTGATGCATGACATCAAGTTGCCTACTTGAATATCAAGGTACCCTTGATGTATGACATTAAGGCTAAGGATCAACATGCCCTTGATGCATGACATCAAGGTGCCTACTTGAAGATCAAGGTATCCTTGATGCATGACATCAAGGTGCCTACTTGAAGATCAAGGTGCCCTTGATGCATAACATCAAGGTTCCTACTTGAATATTAAGGCATCCTTGATGCATGACATCAAGGCACATACTTGAATATCAAGGCACTTCCTATATATGGGATCAAGGCACCTTCATGTAGATCAAGGTGCCTACTTGAAGATCAAGGAACCTTCCCATACATGGAATCAAGACACCTACTTGAAGATCAAGGAATCTTCCCATACATGGAATCAAAGTGCCTACTTGAATTTCAAGGTACCTTCCTATATATGCCTTAGGTCTGATGAAGCAAAACATGCCAGGTCCACATAGTACCTTGACTAAACAGAATATGAAAAAATCAGCAAAAATCTACACAAAACACACTTCACACACAAATTAGGTAATGCACATAATTACATTAAATATATACATAATATTTCATAAAAATATACAACTCTAATAATACTATCATACAAAACCGTTAGAAACTCATACAAAAATATGAGCATTTCTGATACTCATCATCCCCCCATGCCTACTATGTGCCACGTCCTCATGGCACCTAAAAATGGTAGTTTCATCTTGGTCAATCCATTCATGGTAGGCCTTTTTTCTCTACCTTATTTTCTTATTGGTGACCTTGGCCTTTCCTTTATTTTGAGGTTTACATTTTTGTTGAGGAACACTGGTTTACTGTGGGATGACTTTCGGCTATGCTGGATTTTGGTTGCGCTTCCCTGTCCTGCTTGGCCCAACACCTATTTTGGGTAACACAACCATGGTAGTTCCTCCTTTTTGGAATGCACCTTTTACTTGCTACCATATATTGGTATGTTGAGGCCATAATTCTTCCAATGGTATATCTGAGTCATCCCACTCTCATTTTACTACCTTGGATTTGAATAATCAAGCCTCTCTAGGAGTGCGGCCATTATTTTCTTTAGAGATTATAGTTGCCTCTGCTTCTAGCCCGAATATCCCATGTCTCTCCATATATTTTCATATTCTGGAGGGTCATCCCTGTGATGAACATATATCCATCATAACTAGTCTTTTGTAGTAGGTTCAACGCAAATGTCGGGCTATCTTTCAGCTTTCTTGGTAGCTTTTCTTATTGTCTTTGCCTCCTCACATTATTTACGAAGTTTTTTGAACTGCTCCTTTCACTCAGCAAAACTCTTGATACCTTCTATCCACTCTTCGTCTGACTGGATAGCCAGTTCTGTGAATGTAACTTTGGATTTTATTTTGGCCCTCTTTTGTGGTGCTTGAGATGCCTTCCTCTTAGGCCTTTTAGGAACTATTATTTTGGTAGGATGAGTTGGGATATCATCCTCCTCTACAAAAGGTGCTCCCCTTTATCATTAGATGGCTCAGGTATCTGCCCCTCTAGCATTGAGTCAATCGTTGTTTATTCCTCTATTATTTGCTCACCTGGTGACTGCTCTATTGGTCCTTCCACTATGGGTACCTTTTGCTCTTATGATTCTTATTTGACATCAAGTTCTGGTTTTGGCTATTGGCTCTGACTTGAGTGGTCTTCATAATCAACAATATCTATAACAGGGGGCTCTGTTTGAAAAATAGAATTCCCCTGTTCCTTCGTAGTCATTCTATCTAAAAAACAAACTCTTCCCTACCTTCATGTCTTCATTTTTGGAATAAGACCTGAACGACCTAGATGAAACTACCCCTTTTAGATAGGTTGGAGAGTTCATGGGTACTTCAAACGTCCAATCTATTTGGATGTAGATATCTACTTTCTTTGTCACCTAGTATTCAGTCATTGATTCTCTTTGGTGAATTGTTGGACCCTCTACCACAGTTGAGATATGATGGCTTCATTCTATCATTACTTCCTTGTAGCTCTCCCAAAATTATTTGAAGAGTGCATGTACCTCGTAGAATTCACTTTTCCAAGTGAGGCCTTATTCCAGTGTCGAGTCGAGCTACCCTCATAGGTCCCCTGAATGTTGTTGGTCCAACAGACTTCGAGTAGCCAAGTTCTACAATGTCTAGGCTGTAAAATCAATCTTTTTATCCTCCTCTTCTTCCTCACTTGATAGATTCAATCATCGTAGATGCTTTTTATCGCTTATGCACTTTTTACGATGAACCATTGGTTCAGGGATAGAAGAATTCAACATGTTCTCTACATAATTTTGTGAGAAATTGAGTAGAGAAATTTGTGCTTCATTTGTAGCATCTTGGGAGGTTTGGGGTCATTCTTCTGCTACTTCTTTGACCATCCCCCACAATTCAACCTCCTACTCTTTTTTGGTAGCAGGCCATGTATGCACATCAGAATCTTTGACTCTTTCTATTGGTAGGCTCTCCCTGTGTTCCTTGGTATACTAAATTAGGGTCATAATTAGCCCGTTATGGGCTAGGGTAGTAACTGCCCCTTCCTAATATCAGTGAGCTTCATCCTTTAGAGTGCTTGCCAGGTAAAATGGCATATTAATATTTCACCCATGCATAAGATGATTCAAAAACTTTGTGTGGTTTGCATTCAGGTAGGAGTATTTGCCTATGCATGTGAAGAACTTTACCACCTGATCAAGAATTATCTGCAAGTGCTTCGAGAGTCTTTATTTTGGTAGTCCTATAGATTCAAATCATATTTTTGTCTACCCCAGAAGTAGCTCTATGCATTGGGTTGGCACAACCTCCTTGTAAGTGCATTCTCTAGTGAGGAGGAGACTGGTAATAATTGAAATGCACTCGAATGTGACTGGGATTTCTAGTCCGCATAGCTGAGCAACCTCACCTATTATATTTGAAGCAAATTCCCTTGCCTTATCGGTGTCTTGGTTTCATCTGACCAGGAGGCAATAATTCATCCACCCGACCGCCTCAAACTGGTCCTAAAATTCCTCGTAAATTCCTTCGATACTGTTGGGCTCACTTTTCTTATGTGCATGATTCTTTCATCGGCCCACCATTGTGAATTCTTGAATATTTTCCCTTTTTTTCTATTGGTTCAATGCCCTTCTTTCATAGGAAGGTGTCTTCTTATAGATCAATGTGCCTACCCAACAAATTAATTTTGCATTGGGGTTGACAGGATATGCCACCCCAATTGATTTTCGGTACGACGTATTGGACATGGAGGGAAAATACAATTGGCTGAACTCTTGTGACGATATTATTTTCAAAGAATTATTTAGTTATGAAAAATTGTACAAATATTTAACAAAAATCATGCGCATACCTGATTGGTTGTTCATGTATTCTGGAGCATGTCAATTTGGTAATCCATGATAATGACGATGGCGTATTCCCCATGTGTTTGATTAAGTTGTCTAAGGTACCGCAACTCTGTTCGCTTGAGATCCCATGCTAAATGTGACGGATTTGGCTATTTCATGTGATAGGATGCATATCCTCTTTTTTTCTATTGGCCTTAGGACATCCAAAATCCTTCCAAATGATTCCTCAATATTTTCAAGTGATTTCAAATTTTTATCACATGAAGTGATTATGTGGCTTCAGTCACTCCCTTGTACCATCATATTACGTAGGTGCTTTTATTGGATCAAGGCACCTCAAAAATGTATGAAATCAAGGCATCTACTTGTATATCAATGCGCCCTTGATGTGTGTCATCAAGCACCTACTTGCAGATAAAGGTACCTTTGACCAAGGTGCATACTTATGGATCAAAGTACCCTTGACATCTTGTTTTGGCTATATAGCCAAAATTATAGTTTGGGGGGAGATAAAATAGAGGTATATAAAGTTCACAATATAGTTTGGGGGGAGATAAAATAGAGGTATATAAAGTTCACAATATAGTTTGGGGGGCGATAAATAGGTAAAGTATCTTCCCAAACTCTATGAACTTTAGTTCCCATAGGTATCTTTGGTAGAGGTCTTTAGTAGATGTATTTCGTAGATGTCTTTCATAGATGTCTTTTGTAGATATCTTTTGTAGATGTCTTCCATAAATATCTTTCGTAGAGTTTTTCCATAGAGGTCTTCTATGGATGTCTTCCATGGAGGTTTTCCGTAGAGGTCTTCTGTAGATGTCTTCTATAGATGTCTTCTGTAGAAGTCTTTCATAAACATTTTTTGTAGGTATCTTTAGTAACAATATTATATCATTATCTTCTATAACAATCATTTGTAGTAATATTCTATAAGCACCATCCATAGATGTTATCCGTAATGCATATCACGAAATGTTCTAAGTATCAAAGCTTAAATCAGTCCAGATATGAGAGACACATGGAAATTCAAAAAATGGCAAGACAACCGATAAAGGCATGTCAACAAATTGAAACACGGCACGACATGGCAGATAAACGTGGCAATAATATTTTAAGTAAAATTAAGGGGAAAAAATAATAAAATAATAAAATTTATATTTGTTAATATTTTTTTTAAGTGTGTACATGAAGGCGTAAATGAGAAGCCCTCTTATGACATGTACACACAAACTGGTGCCATGTACCATTAATTTTAAACCCTTCTTGAAAGCGTAGATGTTCTCGGGGGCTGGAAATAAAAGTCTCAAAGAATGATGGTCTATTGAAACACGTGCACATAAAAGAAAATGATTGAGGATGTAGACCAATCTAATTGGCCATAGAATGTAGCATCAACAATAAGCACCACATGGATGAAACATGGCATAAAGTATAGCAAAACGACAAGAAAGAAGACATGTGGGTTAGTGACACACTGGAGAACAAAGGAATAAATGCGGTAAGTAATTAAAATAATGTTTTTAACCGTAGGGTGATCAAAAGCTATTATAATATTTGGCAAATAAAGTCCACCCTCGCCATGCAATGTGGCAGGTAGGTTTGGTGCCAAAGAAAAATTTACCACCCTAGAGCCTATGCTGATGAATGACAAGTGGATTCTTTCACCAATCACAGGAGACGTTGTGGATGGACAATGCTAGTCATTGATCAAATTTCAAATGGAGGGTTGCGATGGAATGAAGGAAACCCACGACGAGTCTAGAAACTTTACCATGATAGCGTTGGAGGGAGATGATCACCAACACATGGCTTCTATCGACCAATCATATATCAAGACATATTTAAATCCTTTATCATTGATTAAATCTAAATCGACGAACGTGATCTACCAGACTACGATACTTTCTTCACCATAGATAAGATTTAGAATGGTCACCATCATCGACAAGAGTTAAAGTAGTCATCATCGTTGGATAAGGGAAATCAGATGATTTAGAACCTCTGCATGGCTAAAACTCCATGCAGAGGAAAATAAACCCTAGAATTATTTTTTTCTTCTGTAGAAGGTCGTACAAAAATTACCAAACATTATCTGCAATCGAAATGAAATTGGAACATCACAAATTTCTGATAAAAAAAATATCGAACCTCGAAATTATGAAGAAGAAATACAGGCAAAATATTTCAAATAATTACAATGTAGGGTGATAGAGTTTTGGTGAGGCGAAAAGAGAAAACGACAGGTAAATTATTTATTTTTTCGATTTTATTTTTAGTTGCAAAACAAAATATTTTAAAATACCCTAATCATCCTGCTATAAATGTAATTAATGAATATTTTTTGGAGTTATACAAAAGGTTAGGTCATAATTAAAGTTGTTTATTAGGAAGTAATTAACGAATATTTTTTAGGAGTCATGCAGAAGGTTAGGTTAGAATTAAAACTGTTTATATCGATAAAATAACCTATCAATTTTTATGGAGATTAATGCTAGATGATTTATGAAAATTATTCCTAAAATTCTATGTTTTTGCTTAATCCTTTATGAAGATAATGAATTATTTTGAAAAAATTGTAAGATGTGTTTTTGTGTACGATTGAAATATTGTTGTAGGTTTCTCAACTCCTAATTTTTTAAATTTCTTACCATAGAATCCTATCTACCCTCTACCCTAAAATCCATGCCCCATTCCATGTTTCAAAAATGCAGTGAACCCCCATCTATTGAAACACATAATCCTAGCGATTCTATAACAAAGTTGTTTCAAAGATCCAGATGGTGGGATGCCCTCACAAAATTCAGAGGCCATGATCAGGGTGTGGCCAAACAATTTATTCTAAATTGTAACCTCGTAAATATGACCATATGATTCAGAGACATCCAGTTTGACCTTAACCCGAGTATTATTTCTAAAGTACTAGGTTTACTGGAGGTAGGGCTACCATATTATAAAAATCCCTCTAAAAGCATCATCCAACTAGTAGAAAAATTTGGTGAAAAATGCACCATTATTCGAGACAAAGAGGGATGGATTAAGGGTGTTGCTATTGCTTCACTTCCTCTCATGTGGCAGGAAGTCATCGTCCTAATTATCAAATTCTTCACCCTAGAAGGACATATGTCCATATGTGCAGCCTACCATATTTGCATGTTGATAAATTTAAAATTCTCGGAGAATAATGATTGTGTCATCAACCTACCGTATTTTCTATTTTAGTCTCTAAAGTCCATTTTTATTCGTGTTCAACCTAAAAACCCTCAAGAAAAACCTAAACTGCATTTACTTGCACACCATGGCCTTATCAAATTGATAGTTTTAAAAAAAGCACATGAAGTAAAAATAGCTTGGAACAAAATATTTGAGGAGTCTAACCTGCCAAAATATTTTGAATCTATAAAAAATGAGCTTGAATAAGACAATCCGTTTGAGGAAGATCATGAGTCAGATAGTCAGTAGGAGGAACCTAAGTCTCCAAAATGTAAATGCTGACCCACCAAAAATTTTAAACCAACCCAACCTACACGAAAAATTTGGCATTAGAAACATACCCCTAAAACTCATGAGAAAGGAGATATATTAGGGCATGAATCTAACTTACCCACACCTTAACCAGCTATTGAAACCTTGTCTCACCTTTGGGTACAAAATACTATGTTACAAATAAAAATTGATAGATTGGGGGAGGATTTCATAGAGCATTCGAAAGTGGTCCAATGAGCCTTTGCTCTCCAGATAGACATGATTAAAAAGCTCTCAGTGGATAAGGTGACGAAACATGTTGATTTCATCAACCGACTGCCACCTATCAATGCTTCCCCCAACAAAAGCTCCACCACTGATAGAAAGCAAAAAAATAAATTTTAATTTCAGTAAAGCGGCCTACACCAACAAGCCTTTTAAATTTTCCAAGATTCTTGAGGAAGAAAGTTCCCAACCGTTCGCTAGTTTAACACATCAGAATCAACCGAAAAGACCATATCCTTCCACAAATATAGGAACTGCACTTGAGAATTTTGTCTTAAATGTTAGGATACCTCCAAAGATTAGCGTAGTAATAGAAAACATAGTCGTATCAGTTGAGAAACCCCCACCTTATCAAACGCAAGATGTAGATCAGAGAGAGGATTCCCTCAAGGTTGAACATATCAAAATAGTCATGGTTGAGACACCGATTGGTGAATAGAAGGCCAAAGAGCAGGTACAAAAGGTGAAACACGAAAAGAAATTTCTGCCAGCAAGACCCCCATCATCAAGAATTTCCACTCGATGGACACAAGTCGGATGAACTAAAAAAAACTGTTTAAATATTTTATGATTTTTAGACTTAAATATTTGATATGTATATATTATTATTATCTATAAAATATTCAATATTTTTTGTTTGTAGATATTTTAGCAACATATATATATATATATATATATATATATATATATATATATATATCTAAAATAATATTGTAAATAGTATTTTATATTTGAACTTGTTTGTATATGTAGTGTTTGATGTTTTACGATTATAGTTTTAGCACATTATTGGAGAAATAATTTGGAGAACTCATTTTTCTACTAAGAATTGTTATGTTACTATGCTCTTGCAGGAACTGTTCTCTAAAAATAATTGTAAACAATATATTTTTCTGTAGATGATAAGATGTTCTGCATTTATTGATGAAATTATTTATGTTACAAGAAATTTTAGAGATCATTATTTTATGATCCACTTAATAGTATCTAAAAAAATTGTATTGTCATAGGAATAAATTGTGACAACCTGGGATATTCTTCAACTGCAGATATCAGTACTTTCCAATCTATTTTATAGATTCTATAATATTTATGTTGTCATAAAAATAATCCTTAAAAATCTAAAACATTGTATTAATGGTTTCAGATATCTGATTGGAACTATGTGTTATATTGCAATATGTTGGCTTATGTTTAAATTATCTCTAAAAATATTCATTTCTCAATGTTACTACCAATGATTTTTTTTAAGAAAATATTTGATAACATATTTGCTTATTCTTGAAAAGTAATTGTGATGTTCTATTTCATGAACTTGCAAATAACTTTCTGAAAGAAAATATAAATCTTGATTGATTTTAATATTTTATTTATTTGCAAAGATTTGGATGATGACATCTGATATATGTGTAATATATATAATATTTTGTTTGTCTCATTTCCTTCCCATGCATGAGGAGGACATGCATATATTTTAGTTTGGAGGAAAATGATGAGTGATTATTTAGCATTTATTTTCATAGTAAATTGTTTTATTTTTATATTTAATTTATGATTATAATATATTTTAATAATTTTTTTGGTTTATTTCTATGATTTGTCAGTTTAAAATATGATTGCAGTTAATCTGACAAATATGTGCATTTCATGTAAAATATATCCGAGTTATGAGTAAATATGTAGGAAAGTATTGAAGGGCTCTCCATAGGTGCACGATGTAGTAGCACAAGCTTTAGGGTACACCTTGGACGAGAGGAGATGGACATAAAGACAAAGGATTAAGAAGACTCTAGGTAAGGTGATAGAACAGTGGCTAAAGACTATTACAGAATATGGTAGCTAAAGTACATTATATAAGATAGTTACCGAAGTATGTTATAGAAGGTAGCTACTAAAGACTATTACCGAAGAGAACTTTCACCAGTAGTTATCGAAGAGATTTGACCAAGTTAAGATGATCGATTTTGCATGTGACATCAGTGATAGCATGGTGCTCTTACATGGCAATAAAGTATTATAATCATCTTATATTAGTTTACTTTCACATATTCTTCATGAGGATATTATGATTATTAAAATTGTTATAACTTTATTTCGTAAAGTTGTATAATTGGAATATTGTTAAGATGATTAGATTCAGACGCAATATTGTTTGGTTCTTTATGAGAATAAAGGACATATGGTTATGTGTATATCTTACAAAATGTTTAAGTTAGTATTACTTTGTTATGTTAGTTCATAAAGTACCACTTGGACCACTTTCGATGTTTACTGAGTCCAAGCAGAATTAGGAATTGTGTTAGTTTAGATTATTCTCGTTAGTACATATTTTTTGTATTATCAAGTCCACAACTCCACATGGAAAAATACGTGGAATAATATTATTCAGATTTTTCCAAGTCATAATATATATTACATAGGGAGACCTTTGAAAAGGTCTAATGGAAAAATGTCTAATGTCCAATTGTCTACAGCTGAATAATCTAAGGGAGAAATTTTGAATGTTCAATGTGTCTGTACCATTTTTGAGGAAATGTATCAGCATGTACATTTGAATTTCCAGTAATAAAAGTAGCACTTCATTCTTCACATATGGAAATTATGTCATTTGTATTTACTGCTTGATTTCTTTTATGTAGTTTTAACAGTATTTTTCCTGCATTCATAGAATAGGATAATGTTAGTAATAATTATGCATCTTAGTTACTGAGATAAAGTAGTTTAGAGAAGAAAGACTTACACTGTCTTCTAGGAGGAAGGACCCACTCCTATATCCAGTCCCTAATCTCTCGCCCCTACAATAGGTTAGAAACAGTTAATTAACCTTTAGAATATAAAATAAATTAAATTGCATTTTAATAAAACATAAAGTCAGAATAGATAAATAAAACTAATTGCACAAGGGTCCTCAACAATAGATCAACTCATCACTAGATCAATTCATTAATAGATCTATTCATCAATAGGTAATTATTATTAGTTATCCTCAATAATATATTAAATCATCAATAGGTAACTATCATATTTAATGCATAAATCATAAATTGAATTTTATTTTCATTCTTGCACAATTTAATTTATGTTTATTACTTTTCTGTGAACTCTTGAAACTGAAAGAGATCTAAATTAATCTTATCATTGATACCTATGGTACAATATATACTGGATTCCTACTGTATAAATCTAGCATTGATTACCCTTTATATTGATAAATTAAATGTAATCTATTACAACCGATCAAAATGGGACAACCTAATTTAGGCCCTACAAAACTAGGGTAGTAATCAACTTTTCTTTTAACGTTTGAAAGGCTCATTCACAATATTTTATCTAGATGAATCCCATATTCTTGGAGATCAGTGTGTGTAGGGGCTTAGTGATTTTGATGAAGTCGACTATTAATCACCTATAGTATCCAATAGAACCAATAAATCTCCTCGCATCTCTTTGTGTCTATTAGAATATTATTATTGTCATAATGTGCACTATGTCTATAATTGACAGGTTGACATTTATCTTCTACCACTTGTCCCTGTATTCAGTTTGAGTTGGAGTGGTGTCTTCTGAAAGACACTTGGAGTGGAGCTTATGAAACTTGTCATATCTCCCTCCTAAGCTTGATGCTTATATATTGTAATATAACTTGTAAATAAAGAGTGCCTTATTTTTCAGTCCCAACATCTGGTATCAGAGCGGCGATATCCGCCTTAGGAATTGGGTTTGAGTTTTTTTTAGGATTGATTTTTTTTTCTCTGAATTATCCTCTTCACTTGCTAAGTGATCCTGTGAATGAGAAACGGAGGAAATTTTTCTTCAAAATTTTTGCTAAGTTTGAGTCTGGATCTATTGCAATTTCGGTCTATAGTGGAGGTTGTATTTTTTCATGTTGTTGTTTTTTAGCCAAATACAGACCTGTTTTCAATGTGTGGACTTATCCTTGAAACAAATGCACTTCAGATCTGGCTACGTGCTGGGTGTGATGATAAAGGGGCATTCTATCGATGCGGTGGTGAATAGCGCACACACCTATGATCTTCAGTAATGGTGGATGAATGATTTTGGTGGCCACCTTGTACAAGCCAATGTCAACAGCGGTGGACCCCATTTTATTGTTCGGGCAATCGATCTATATTGGTGCACTAGCGACTACCTGTGGACGAAGATCACAGCAAAATGAATGATTGCCCTCCCATAAGAAACTCTCCTCCATAATAAGATCTTGTGGGCATCATATTTTTCCTTAAAAAGATCTTATTATCTTATGGAAGTGAAGTCTATTAAGAATGATTTCTTAACTGCAGTAAAGCCCTAGATGATAACGAGTTAATTCCAATAATTTTGCATGGTCTTCCTTCAAAGTTTCACTCCTATGCTACCATGTTAGACTTGAGTGGTAAAACAATGAATTCCACACTTGAGGATATTGAGATCCTACTTAAGAAACATGAGCAAGCCCTAATCAAAGATGAAGAAATTGAAGCCACATCAATAGCTTTTGCCACCAAGGCAACTTTATAGCCTAAACAAAACAAAGGTCAAAATCAGCATAATCAGAATCAAAGGGGTAGACAACATCAAAGATACCCACAGTACCAATAATAGCCAAATCAATAGTACCAGTAGCAACCACGTCAACAACAGTACAAGCAACAACCAAATCAGTAGTACCATCAACAACCACATCAACAGTAGTACCAACAACAGCCAAGATGGCAAACAAGACCTCAAGGGGGTCAAAACAACAATCAACAAGGGTGTGAATATTGTGGAAAATGGAATCATAATGTTGCTAATTGCTATAAAAGGCAAAGAGAATAGGGAGAACCACAAAATAATAATCTGAACACATTGTATGCAGCCAACCAAGTTAACGTTGAAGATAAATAATGTTGGTATATTGATTCTGGAGCAGCAAAGCACATGACAGGAAGGCAAGATTGGTTGACCAAGGTTCAACCTACATCAAATCAATTCATTACTTTTGGTGATGAAAGTGCTCTACCCATTGAAGGTGTTGGGGAGGCACCACTTACTTTACATGATGGTAATAATGTTCCTGCAACAGATGTTTTGTATGTGCCTGGTCTTAAAAGGAGTCTTCTTTCTATTGGACAACTTACAGATAAGGGCTATAATGTCTATTTTGAAAAATACAAATGCTACATTAAGGAACCCAATGGCAATGTCAAGGCCATGGGAGTCAAAAAGGATGGTGTTTACTACCTCCTTACAAAATCTATAACACAAACATCTTTGCATACAACAACTACTTTCTCTTTGGAGTACATGTGGCATGAAATATTGGGACATTTAAATTTTAATAATCTTCAAATGATGGCTACAAAAGGATTAGTTAAAGGACTTCCACATCTTAAGGAGTCAAAATATTTTTGTGAGCCATGTGTAATAGCCAAACACCATAGGCAACCATTTGAAATAGGAAAGGCATGGAGATCCAATAGACCTTTGCAATTGGTTCATTCAGACATTTGTGGGCCAATGTCTGTTCAATATTATACTAGGGCTAAATACTACATCACTTTCATTGATGATTACAGCAGAAAGGTATGGATCTACCTAATTCAATATAAGTGGCAAGCCCTTGATAAGTTCAAATAATTCATGGCACTTGTTGAAAGAGAAAGTGGCTATCAAATCTCCACCTTAAGATCAGATAATGGTGGAGAATATGTCTCCAATGAATTCTTTAATTTTTGTAAGTATCATGGGATAAGGAGGCAATTCACAACCCCTTATACCCCGCAAAAAAATGGAGTTGTTGAGAGGATGAATCAAACAATCACAAATAGGGCAAAATCAATGTTACATGCTGCTATATTACCTAACTCATTTTGGGGAGAAGTTGTTCTTACTGCTGCATACTTGACTAATAGGTCATACACAAAGGCCTTACATGAAATAACACCTGAAGAAGCATGGAGTGGAAGAATGCCCTATGTGGGCCATTTGAGAATCTTTGGATGTGATGCCTATGCTCATATTCCTCATAAGAAAAGGAAGAAGTTTGATGATAAGAGCCAAAAATGCATCTTTGTTGGCTATAGTGATAGTGCCAATGCATATAAATTATATGAACCTATTTCCAAGAAAATCATTTTATCTAGGGATGTTACCTTTCATGAGTATCCCCCATCTAATCCTCCTAAGGCCCCCACTTTAGAAATAACTAATGAAATAGTTGCTCCATTCATGCATACAATATCATCTAGTCCTTCTCCTTCACTCATAAATCAAGAAATTCATCCACAAGAAGAACTTCCTACAAATGATCCATGTCCTCCATCTCCTCCTCCTAATGATCAAGTAACATCATCCAATCCTTTACCCAAGTGGGTTCAAGCCACAATAGATGAAGCCCAAAATCATTTGCCCACCTATACAGGTAAAAGGCCTTCAACCCTAAGACACCAAGTGAATTATGCCCTAATGGCCAAAGTCCTTAGCCAACCTGAACCTTCTAATGTCAAAGAAGCACTTGGTGATCCTAAATGGGTTCATGCCATGGATCAAGAATTAGATTCCATTGAAAAGAATCACACTTGGGAGTTAGTTGATTTACCCAAAGGAAAATATACCATTGGCACAAAATGGGTATACAAGGCAAAATATAAAGTAGATGGCTCACTAGATCGCTACAAGGCTCACCTAGTAGCTCAAGGCTATAAGCAACAAGAGGGAATTGATTATGAGGAGACCTTTGCTCCTGTGGCTAAGATGACTACAATCAGGACAGTTATTGCTATGGCAGCTCAAAAACATTGGCCAATATATCAAATGGATGTCAAAAGTGCATTTCTCAATGGTCATTTGAAGGAGGAAGTGTATGTGAAACAACCACCAGGGTACACAGTTGAAGGCCAAAAAAACAAAGTCCTCAGATTAAAGAAATCTCTATATGGGTTGAAGCAAGCACCCCGAGCTTGGTATGCAAATATTGACTCCTATTTTCTCAACCTTGGTTTCACTAGATCTGCAGCAGAATCTACTCTCTATGTGAAACATTGGAGGAACCACATCATTTTGGTTACATTGTATGTGGATGATCTTCTCATTACAGGTGATGACATAGAAGGAATAAGGTTGCTCAAGGAGGACTTATGCAAGAACTTTGAGATGACAGATTTAGGCCTCCTCCACTATTGCTTAGGCATAGAGGTATGGCAACAACCTGGTAAGATTTTTATCTCACAAGCTAAATACATTCAATCTATTTTGGAGAGGTTTCACATGGAGGAGTGTAAGCCCTCTCTCACTCCCATGGAAACCAAGTTGAAATTGGTCAATAGTGATGATGAAGAAAGGGTTGATGGTACCCTTTATAGGAAGCTAGTTGGAAGTTTGATCTACTTAACTTCAACTAGACCAGATATTTGCTATTCAGTTGGCCTTATTTCTAGATTCATGCAGGATCCTAAGAAGAGCCATTGGATAGCAACTAAGAGGATTGTGAGATTCCTCAAGGCCACACCTCATCATGGCCTTATCTATACATCAAGTGATGATTTTTCATTGGTTGGCTACACAGATTCAGATTGGGCTAGTTGTCCTGAAACTAGAAGATCCACATCAGGTTATTGCTTTCAGTTGGGCCAAGGCTCTATTTCATGGAGCACAAAGAAGTAGAACACAGTTTCATTATCTTCAGTAGAAGCTGAATATAGAGCAGCAGTTGAGGCAACTAAGGAGGCAATATGGTTGAGGCAATTACTTCAGGATATTGGGCTATTCATACATGGTCCAACATATATATATTGTGACAATCAAAGTACCATCAAGATGACCAAGAATCCAGTTTTCCATGCTAGAACAAAACACATTGAGATCCATCATCACTTCATCAGAGAAATGGTCCAAGAAGACATTATACACATGGAGTATGTACCAACTCAATATCAAGTGGCAGACATCTTCACCAAGTCACTTGGGAAAGACAAGTTTTCTCAGTTTAGCAATTTGCTATATCTATGTAAAATAAGTCAACATTAAGGGGGAATGTTATCTAATGTTGACTTATCTTTTAGGATAGTGCACATTAAGGGGGAATGTTAGAATATTATTATTGTTATAATGTGCACTATGCCTATAATTGACAAGTTGACATTTATCTTCTGCCACTTGTCCCTGTCTTCAGTTTGAGTTGGAGTGGTGTCTTCTGAAAGACACTTGGAGTGGAGCTTATGACACTTGTCATATCTCCCTCCTAAGCTTGATGCTTATATATTGTAAGATAACTTGTAAATAAAGAGTGCCTTATTTTTTAGTCCCAACAGTGTCTTAGTACTGGGCAAATCCCTAATGACTTCAATTTTCTTTTTTTCCACCTTAATCCCTTCTTATGAGATGTGGTGTCCTAGAACTATTCCTTCCTACATCATCATGAAGCATTTCTCGTTGCTAAGGGATAAATTATTTTCTTCACATCGTTGGAGTGCTTATTCTAAATTAGTCATCACTTTATCGAAGGTCTCACTGTAAATGGTGAAATTGTCCATGTAGACCTTCATTGATTCTCCCATAATATATGCAAAGATGCTAAGAACCACCCTCTGAAATGTGGCTGGTGCGTTGCACAATCTAAAGGGTAGGAATCTATAGGCGACCGTTCCCCATGGACAAGTAAACGTTATTTTGTTCTCGTCCTCTTCTCTAATATGGATTTGGTTATATCTGCTAAATCCATCCAGAAAGGAGTACTTCCTCTATGATAGTGTGTCCATAACCTGATCAACAAAAGATAGTGGGAAATGATCCTTCTTGGTTTCCTTGTTCAGTGACCCATAGTCGACATAGATCCACCATTTCCCATTTTTCTTGGGCACCACCACTAGTGGTAATACCCATTCACTATCAGTTATGGGATAGATGAATCCAACTAACAGGAGATTCTGTAACTCCACTTTGATGATCTCCTTCATGGTAGGATTCATCCTCCTTTATGGCTATCTGATCAGAGTCACCTGCTCTTTGACGTAAATTTGATGGATAAAATTTTTTGGGTTGATTCCTTTCATGTCTGAATAGTCCTAGGTGAAATATTTTGGATGTCTGGTCAATACCTCCTTTAATTTAGTCAACTGTGTGGGTGTCGACCCACTATTGATGTTTAATATACTACCTGGATTTATTTTTATCTACTTGATGTGGTGATATTGGGCACCGACCAATGGTGATTTTGGAATAATATGAGAGGATTATCCATGGAGGAAACTCATAATAATGCCATCCTCATCAGCTTCTTCCTCCAATTCCTTCAGTGCCATCACCAGTTGTAGCATTGATAATATCCCTTCATCCTGGTTGTCCCACATGGGCTCTTCCAACATGTCCATGGACTATGTAGGTGGAGAGATTTTCAACCTTTTAATATTTTGATCATTTGAAATGGTCATTTGTCCATCTTGATAGCTTATGTAGGCATTAACTATTGCTAGCCATGGCCTCTCCAAGATGAGTGGGTAGCCACCCAATCTTGATTTGGACTGCAAGACCAAGAAATCCATTAGGTATTCCCATGCATCCACCGTCAAAATGATATCTTCTAGCATCCCTTCTAGTGCTACAACCAACATGTCAGCTAGCTGCAAAATAGTCTTAGTGGGTTTTAAATTTTTGAGCCTCAACTTCTACATAGTTTCCTTCGGTATTACATTGATGTATACACCCAAATCAACCAGAGTGTTTGCCAACAAGTGACCACCTATTTTTATGGTTAGAACTGGGCTGGCTGGATCTATGTATTTAGGGTGGATGTATTTCCCAGCATTAAATTGGCCAACGTCCCTACTATGTTGATGGTTTGGGCTATCTTATGTCCTAGACTCCTCAAACACAGTTCTTTGATCACCTTGGTGTAAATAGGAACGTCTTTGATAGTTGAAAGAGTGGTATGGTAATTGTTAAATTCCTCAAGCTCGAAAGGATATCAAACTTAGGTTGTATTGGCTTCTTCTGCTCCTATAACCTCTTGGAAAAGGAGCTTTTGTTTTCTCAGTAGTCGATTCTTATTCAACATCTTCTACTAGATGTGATTCTTCTATGTTCTCATCCTCTTCTATTAGTGGAGGAACCTCTACTCCTAACTATCTACTTGATCTAAGCTGAATTGGATTACAACTAATATTGTACATTGGAAACATCTCTCCTTTCAGTTGGTACGCAAGCTAATTTACCTTATTATTCATGTTGATCATTGGTTGTGCTAACATTTGTGTAGGTATCTATGTAGGTAGAGCTAGTAAGCTTTGCTATAGTGGATCTTGTACTACATTTTGTGGAGTTGAGTTCCATAAATCATAATTTCTCCATTGCTGCCCGGATTGTTGGTACAACATCCATTGGTGCTGGTTGGAAAACAAGGCTCCTAAATGTGTGTTCATCCAAGGTGGAGGTCCTCACCATACCATATTGGTTGGTTGGACCTAATATTATGACATGTAATGTCCTTCTCCATAGGGTGGCATTCCAACTGGCATATTCCCCATAGGGGGTTGCTTCAATTTTCTTCGGTTACCCATGGAATAAGCTTCGATAACTTTAGCATCTTCCTTAATATTTGGTAGTTGTGAGCACAGTCAAGTCTTATAATTTTATTGACAAATAGCACACACTCTGACCTTGTTTTTTGGACACGCATTCCTTACGTGTTTTCCTCTACATTTCAAATAGAAGTAGACTAGTGTAGTATCATTTTCTTGTTTATTTTTCTCCAGCAAGAGTGTCTCCATCTGCAATGCTAGAGAGTAATTATAACACAGTTGTCGGATGTATACCAGCGGGTGCTGGTAAATGTCCCCTCCAGATATCATGTTGAGTGCTTTGAGAGACTCGTTGTTAAGTCCCCTCAAGAAAATACTTCTAAGGGACTTGTCACCTAGATTTGTATGGGCTGATCTTTGTAGCTTAAAATTGAATCTTTTCGAGTATTCCTCCAAGGATTCATCCTCTCTCTACATCATGCTCAGAACCTCCTCCCTGGAATATTGTGCTCTACCGAAATCTTGGTACTGCTCTAGGAAGAGCTTTTTCATCTCCTCTCAGGAAGCGATCTGTTTATTCCCCAAGCTGATGAACCAGTGTAGGGCTGAGTCATCCAATGTTGAAGGAAGAGCTTCAACTTTTGGGCGTCTGATTTATAATCTATAGACCTTGCATAAGACGTCAAACTTAAATAAAAATAGATAAGGATCTTTTGTTAGGTATCCCCTAAATATAGGAAGGTGGGCAAGGAATATGTTTTTCATTTTGGTCTCCCCTACCTTCTTCTATCGGGAAGCTAAAATTAGTCGAAGTCTCTTCTGCTTCAGCCACATTTTCAGGAAATATGATCTCTAACATAGTTTCTATAGCCTTTCGATCATTTTGAAATTTTTGTACGAGAGCCTACAAGTCATCTAGTGTTATGATTTTATCCTCTACAGCTATTCACAACAAATCCTCTTCGAAAGGTATTATTTTAAACAAATGATTTTTTATAATCATCTCTTTTCCTAGTCGATGGAAAGAGGAAGAGCTTTGTGAAAATATGAGGTGTTCACTCTAGTGTACTACTGGTGATTAAGGAGATTCTAAGTTAGGTTTAGAATTCTCAGCTAGATCAAGATTTTCTTGTGGATTCTTATTTTCGAAATGACCATCGGGTCCTCTTTTCCTCAATGGACTCATGCAAAGTCAGGTGGAAGGTTTAAGGTATTGTAATTAAATCAATTATTGGCACTTTCCCGACAACGGTGCCAAAATTTTGGGGTAAAAACATTGATTGAATATGATCCTATTTCTGTCACAACCCTTTCATTTAAATTATCAAACTAGGGAACTCGTAAGCTTGTGAAGTACCACATTCAAGATTAACTACAACATCATTTTGAGATGAGTCCACTAAACCTATTGTTGGGGGAGTGTTTGTGAAATATTATTTATTCATCTACACTAATTAAATCGCGCATAAATAAAATTACGAAAAAAATAAATCACACCACATTGTGCTTGAAAAGTAAAGGAAAGCAATAAAAACACACTTGCAAAAATAAAAATACAACACACTAAAAATAAATGATCTAATCTAGAAAGCAATAGAAAGAAGGGGAGGAATACTAGCTCGAAGTGGGCCCAAGCTCCAGCAGCTTTCGCCCGACTAATTTATGGAGATAGATGCGAATGGAAGAACTCTCGAGTAAGCTTTCATTAATAATACTACAGTATAGAAACAATGATAAATTCTTACATATGCCACTTACTGTCTTTTCAGAGAGGTCTATGTGTTTATATAGTACACATAGAACCTTCTGTACAATGTTGTTACAATGGAAGATATGGTTACAATCTAAACTAAGATAGTTTAGTTACAGTAACAAATGTGTGATAAAAACAGTCAACAACTTTTATCTTTTTCTAGGGATAGTAGATTTTTAGGTTCAACTACTCTGTTGTCCATGTTCTGCTTCATCAAGTTGTTGTGCATCTCCTCCAATTCAACTGGTACATGTTGTGGCTGCTCCACAACTAGCCCCAAAGATTGGGGACGCACCTTTTATTTTTTGGTTTTGGAAGTCTTGGTGTCCTTGTAGGGTGATTGTGGGTTTCTTTGAAGCTTTTCTTGATGATTTTATTTTACCCTCGAATTTCACCATGATGAAGTCGAGGTTCATTTTGTTTGTCTTCTTTCGTCCTCCTTTGGAGTGATGATAGTTTTAGTATGTGCCCCTTTCTTTGTCTTTTGATTTGCATAGGTGTGGCTCAATTTTTGTTTCTTTGTTTTGTTTGAGTTAGTTTGGGTTAATATTAATGTTTTAGGATTTACCCATTTCAAATTTTTGAAATGAATTAAATCATTAAAACTTTAATATTATAATAAACAATAAATTAAGATAAGTTTATATATATGTTTTTCAATATATATTTAAACTTTAAAATAAATAAAAAAACAAATAAATAAAATACATTTATATATATTATATATATATACTTCATATATATATATATATATATATATATATATATATAAATGTAAGAAAAACAATAAATAAATAAATAAAAAGAATATAATATAATATATATTATATTATATTATATTGAAATAAAAATAAATAATAAAATATAAGTATATAAAAAGAATGGTAATATAACCATTGTTATTCTCATATGCTTATATGGATATTCAAATGCTTATGTTCATATTATGAGGTCTAATATTCGAATATTTGATGAGTGTAGGTTGTAGATGACGTGCAGATCGTGGATGATGACATGGATGCGTCCAAAGGCATATGTACGAAACTGAGTGTGGATGAGACCAGGATATCGAATCAGACGTATTACCGTGCGAGATGGTGCTGCTGTCGTGGTAAAATACAGAGATCACGCGAGAAATTTGAACATACGATGGGTGCTGACAAAGCGTTAGATAGTGGCGGATGGGTTTGAACGTACGTAGGTGAACCTCAAATGAAGAAAGAAGTTGGCCATCATGGCTCGCGTGAGATGAGATACCCGGCTTACGTGGATAATCAAATGATGCATCGAGGATGTCCATGTGGCTACGACGTGGCGGTGTCACGTGTACCAAGACACACGGGCGGACAACAAGTTTTTAGAGCACGGTGCCAAAGCATTATTACGTGGTGATCATAGGTAAACAGAAGACGACAGGATCGTGGTAGAATACATGTACAGGTAATCAACGGTAGTTTCCGCAGTTTCAACTTCGAGAGATACAATTTTCAGGCGGTCCACGGCGTGCTTGCAGAGGTATTCACCAGAGTGGTCGATGAAGATAACACGGCAGCCAAGACGGGAATTACCCCACTATGAACATGACGGACAAAACAATGACCAGGCTCCGTGGCGCACAGGTCGCTGACGTGGCCAATCCAACCACCATGACTACGGTGTGGAGGCAACATTTTCGATGCCAATAAGGAAGAGCACATGTGCAGGTTCCAGAACTGACGTAATAAATGAAGACCAATTATAGATGGGCCCGTGGTTGAAGTGGCTACACGATGTTGATGTCAGGCACAAGGGCCTTGGATAATAACGATGGTGCCGAGCAGGATCAAACGTGGCATGGCGTATTCCAACGAACAGAGCGATGGATAATCAGATGGGAGTGAGGTGACAGACTACAAAGACCACCGTCAAACCAAACGTGAAGATCAACATTGACAATACACAACAGGGAGATGAAAGCCTAGTTGCACGAAAGTAAACTACCGCATACCCTAAGTTGGATGTGTAGAATCCTCGGATGGTGGTAAATGGGATAAGCATGTACCGAGGTGGCATACGTGGCGACCAGACAAAAACGCTCGATGGTGTTAGCAAATGAACGAAAACCCACATCGAATGCAGCTTGACATGGACCTCTGAAATGATGAATGAATACCACACAACGCCATTGAACCGAACGATAGTGTAGTATGAGAAAATGTAGGAGGCATGGTCAATACTCGGAGCGCAATGGAAGTGAATGAAGAGGTACAGCATGGACGCTGTTATCACTGGAGGATTTTGACGAGGCTATGGCAATGGCAGAATTGAGTACAGGTGGAGTCCTCCAAAATTTAATAGGAATGGTATTTACACCTTGACAGCATAGCTTTCCGACAAATCGACGCGTCGTGGGAAGGTGTCCCACGTGAAGAGGATTTAGCATGATTGGTTGATTTTAATTAAAGCAACATTGAGGTCCAAGGAGAAATATGTTATTCAATTAATGAGGGATCTATTTGGGTGATTATACTATAGGCCATGGAGACCCACAATATCATCGGGTGGGAAACATTTTATTGGGTCATAATGCTCCAAAATGGGGGTTATATTATAACGACGTTATGATGATTAAGCCATAACGCATGGCGAACGTGCAAAGGCCGTTTGAATAAAAAAAAATCTAATGGGAAAACGAAGTGATGGGTTTTAGAGAAGTCTTCGAAATGAATCAGAATGTAAAAAGGCAGCAATCAGAAAATAAATATTTGCATGAGAAAGTACAACGAAGGGTTAGGAAGGAAAACTTTAAAAACCTAAATGAATGCATGCACGAGGGTTGGAAATTTTCTGAAAACAGAGTTGTAGATCTGAGTACGTTGGACCTGTTTTGGGATTGTTTTTCCTTCCATTTGGACTGGTTTTTGGGGAAAACCAGAAATTCTGCTGTTGTAAAATGGAACATTTTTAATGCAGAAATTTTCAGAAATTTGCATCTTATGGGCAAGAAAGGAGGAGATTTTTTTCTGCATGCTAGATTTAATCGTTTATCTTTCCCTTTCAGATTTCGGACTTATAGATGAAGTTTATGCATGTTTTATTGGTTGCTTCATGCGAATGTTTGAAATCTGAAACTTATTTTTGTACCCTAGGAGCTAGCACCTAACTTGTTTTGATTGTGCAAAATTGCAGGTCTAATAGGCTAGGTTGCATGCATGGAATACCTCACATCTTCGGTTTTTCCGGAATAGGATGGCATCATACTGATTGTAGCATACTTTGCATTTTCAGCTTTCATTTTCAGTTTTTAGATTTTGTTTTTATTTTCTAACTTTTTATTTTTAATTTTTTTTTAATTTTCGGACATTAAAATAAAAAGTAAAAAAATTTCAAAATCCAAAAATAATTGCATGGCTGCGTAGAGTATACTTCATACTTCCATTACGCACTTAGACATTTTTACTTCGGAGTCATTTCGTATTTTTAAAAATTATCCGAAGTTGCTGTTTTTATTGCAGATTTTAAAATTTCAAAATTTCAAAATTTTCATTTTTGGGCCAAATTTAATTTTTTCAGCTTTATATCTCATTCATGAGCCTATGATGACATTTCCCTCATGAAAACTTCAATTTCATTGAAGGGGTTATGTTTTATGGCATTTCATAAATTACCATTTTGGGGTCCTAAATTGCCTTCTCTTCATAAAAATTCTGATTTTATGAAAGAGGGGTAATTTCTGCACTACATTGAAGATCATTATTTCAAAGCACTAAATTATTCATCTTTGTGAAAATTTGATTTCATTTAAGAGGGATAATTTGAAGTGACATTTTAAAGCCTCTATTTTAAGGCAATGAATTATCATCTCTTTGTGAAAATTAATTTCACCAAAGAGGGATAATTTATTAATCACATTAAAGGCTATCTTAATCTCCATGATAAGAAGCTACATTTGAAGACCCTATTCATCATTTGGATTCACATTCATAGATAGATTTAATCTTTACTTTCATGTTTAAAGTAGGATTTAATGCAAGATAAAACTTGATTAAAATCCACTTAATAAGGAAGATAAAATCTACCTTAAAATCCTCAAGATAAAAGGAATTAAGGCACTACATCGTGGTCATATGAGGGCCAACTCACATTTGTTTTATTTTGGTTTCATGAACAATCATTAAAGTAGCATGGTAAAATAAACCAACACGTGCCCCTTGTTTACAGTTACTTGCAATCACTAAGGTGTTCCAAGCATTAAATTGATACATCTTTATTTGAGATTACTAATACACATATGCAAATGCTAATATAGCGGAGACCTTGGAGAAGTTGTTTTGTTTAACTTCTTTGCAAGAGAGGGTTTTGGGATCCAAATCCTAAGGGAGAGTGTAATTTCACAATTGGGTGAAATTAACACTCAACATTTTGGTGCTAGAAGGAGGGCATGAATTGGTTTACTTTATTTTATTTATGCTAAGCAATTCATGAATTGGTATTCATTGATCTAACGCTTTTGGATTGTTCATGGTTACTCAAGAGTTTTAATTGCTAAATATTTCAAGTTCATTTGATTAGCATCTTTGGCATCCTTCTAGCACTCAACACTTTGGGAGCTAGGAGGATTTGAATTGATTTATTTTATTGCTATTTAGATGCTAAATTGTTCATGTTACTTGAAATATTTATTTACAAAACATTGGTCTTGACTAACGAGGTTTTGTTTCCATATGATTACTTTCATTGATTCTAACATTCTCTATTTTTGATGATGCATTAATGCTAACATGTTGTAAATTTGAGAATGTTCTTCAATTTCATGGTTTAATGGATACATATCTCTTGGTTGATGCTAACATGATGATTCATATGTTACATATTTGAGATTGGTTAGTCATTTTATGCTTCTTTGTAAGAAATCTTTATTTGACTAACAAATTGGTTTTGAAGTTATTCTTTGAGTTTCACTAATGGCATCGGTTGTTCTAACTAGGGAACAAATTTCATTGTGGATAGCTGGCTATTATCATCAATTGGATAGGCCTACTCATCAAATTCCTCAAGGGGTAGAAAATCATTTACCTATGTTTAAGCATGATGTGACCTCGGCTAAGGAACATATTCAAAGATACAAGGATACCTTAAGGCAATTGCAAATATGGAAAGGAGATGTTCCTTGTAGACTATTTTCATACACTTTGGATGAAGTTGCATATGAGTGGTACATACACCTACCTATAGATTCCATTACTTCTTGGGCTCAACTAGAAGCATCATTTACTAGCCATTTTCAAAGACAAGTTGACCCTGTTTGGATGTTAAATCAATTTGTCTCTATCTCTAGCGAACCTAATGAGTCCATGAGTGAATTCAATGATAGGTTTCATAAGTTGTATACCGAAGTGGTGTCCCATTTCTTCATTTTAGAAGAGAGAGCTATTGAAATATACATGGGAGCTATACCACCCAAATTGGCTACATTGTTAAGGGAAAGTCTTGATGACCCATATTTGCATAGAGTCTATGAGGCCATGAGAGAATTAGAACAATGGGCCATTTCGATAAGAGAAAAGGTGGACCAACCATCATTGCTTAACCCTAGGGTGAACAATCAATGGGACGAAGTTGAATGTCCAAATACAACAACCACCTTAGATTCCATCCAAGAGGATGTGCAAGTCTCAAAGCCAAGGTCCATTAATGAGGATTGGGATGAAAAAACCCATCAAGATATGAGGTGGTGTGTTTGGGACAAAGTATTTGGATGACTATTGGGAGAAAGAGACAAGAGTTGATCCTATTGAACAAACCCTTGACTCAACAAAAGTGGTTGAGACTGAATTTGGAAGTAAATCAATAAATGAATTCGAAGATATAATAGAATTTCACCACTTGTTCTTGGAAGATACTTTGGATGATATTGTTGACACTGATAACCAAGAAAACCCACACCTTCCAAATTGTGATAAAATTGAATTTTGGGTTACAAATGTGAATTATGATCTTACAAATTTGAATACAAAGAGTAACCCACTTTTGGAAATGATTGAACCATCTAAGGAAGGTGAAGGTGAGTTTGAGGATCAACCCATTGATGAATTTGAAGAATGTGAAGGTATAGTTGAGCATCACACCCCAATTTTGGAAGATGATCATTGTTGGTGGAATAAATGGGAGAACTTTACCACTCTTTCTAATGAAGCACTCACTTCACTTGATATGCAGGACAAGTTGCAAAGGCTAGTTTTACAACTCAAAGAAAACATCTCTCAACTACAAGAACAAAAGCCTCAAGATGCATATCTAGATGATACTCCAAATCATCCTTGTGAGACAAAGGTTGAAGATATTAAAGGTGACATTCTTTTGGACAATGAAGTGATTCTAGAGTGGACTGGTTTTGGAACTTGTGATGAATCAGGATCTTCCATAAATTTGGATGAGATAATTAAATTTGGTGATCAAAGCCTTCAACATGCTAGAGATGATGACCAAGGAAAATGTGAAGAAGAATTTCTTGAAGATTTTGAGGAAGAAATAGTATGGATGGTTAACAAGAAATGGGAAGAACATGCTCACTCCAAACCTTCTAATGAACTTGTTGTGTCAATTGATATGCAGGATAATACGATTGTTTTCTCGCATGAGGATATTACAAATCCTGTACAATTTGAGGAAGTTTTGGAAGAAGAATCAGAATCTAATCAAGTTTTGGAAAATGATAATACCATGGATGAAGTGGGAGAACCATTTGCTTTGGGTTCCTTTGAGGGAAAAGAAATTGAAAATCTTGATCCACTTATTGGTTCTACAATGTCTATGCCATCTCAAAGTGAGAAAGTTTTAGAACCTGAATGGTTTGGGTTTGATATCACTGATGATCCAATTGAAAATTTCACGTTATCTAAAACAACCCAAGTGATCGATCATGGAGATGTGTTAGTTGACCCATCCCTAGATAGACAAGACCTATGGTTTGAAAAGGATGGATGTGTTTTTAATTGGGTGCCTAATTTTGGTGTCTTTGAGAAACAAGTGTTCGATGATGATGAAAGTCATGAAGAAAAGGTAAATATTACAAATGCTCACAAAAGTTTGTCAAATGAGAATATGCAAAAGGTAAAATCTCACCCTTTGTGTTCTACCATTCGAACTTCAGGTGATGGTTTACCTAATTGCTTGTTGGATTCAAATGCTATCAATGATGAAATGCCATTTGTGGTTGATAAAGAATTTGACTTAATTACTCCTCACACCACTAATGATATTGCTTTGTTGAATGAAAAAGAAGTTGATGCACTTGAATTGTTAAATCAAATTCATCAACAATTAGTAATAGAATCTAGGATAAAAACTTATGATGATGCTCATTTAATAGATATCCTAGGTGCTTGCAAATGGTTACATGAATTTGATTGGCCTATAAATTTGAAAAATGATTTGGCTTTAAAATTTGTAGAAATAGGTTCTTATTTACAAGATCTCATATCTAAAAATGAAAGCTTATTTCTACACTATGAATCAAAGTGTGAAATGGACATCTTAAAGAATAGACATAAAAGAATTGAAGATCAATTATTGTCTAATCAATTTGAGAACTTGAAACTCCACCATAGGATTATTAATGGAACTAAATCAAATTGGTATGGTGAGAGAGGCAAGTTGAAGTTTGTTGCATTGTTTGGCTTAATCTTGTTTTTGTTGGATTCCTACAAAATTTGGCATGTGTATCACGTTATATGTCTTTTGAAATGTTCTAATCATGTTTGGGATCCAGGGAAGTGATAAGTCCAAATTTTGCACCATCTTGTACCATATTGTACATTTGTATATAGATTTTGGTTTTCGTGTTCGGTTTTGGGTTTGGATTTTGTTTTGATGTTTGCAAGTTTGATTTGTGTGTTTGTATTCATTCGCTTCCAAGTTTTGGTTGTTTTCTAGTATTTTAGAGTGAGATGTCAGCTCATGTCCTCATGAATGTTTACTAAGATAAGGAGAATATGAAACATTGGAATTGTATTGCAGAAGGCTCCACGAGTATCACAAACACATTAAAGAATATCGTTTGAAACTTGGGATGCGTGAAGTTGTCAATTTTGCAAATTAGGGTGAAATATTTTGTATACTCCATCTCATTCATCCATATTTCATGGTACATTTCACATTGCATAAACATTGCATCTCACTTGCATCTACATTTCAAAGACAATCACCGAAAAACATGTCAAATTCTCTTAGGATCATTGCACAATATACACTAAGAAGATCTTGAGATTGGGAACTGATGTCGAAACTGTCTTGAACCAAACACAATTTGCACATATTAAAAACATTTTGGGTAAAATGGTCAAAACCATCCTTGGGAGAAAATGTGAGGCGAAAAGAGTCATTCTTGTCGGTCCTATCATGCAACATAGTCCATAAAATAGTGGTTTTCACCACTTCCACAATACTTGAAACTCAAAATCAGAGTAGTAAGGATAGGGTCAAATTCTCATCATACTTAGGTTGAGAATCCGATTCCCCAAAGCTTTGAGTCTGCTTCCATCACACCACTGACTATTGGGTTGTAAGGATCGTACTACATGTCCCCTCAGAAGGATGGGTAGTCATCCCTAAGATTCAAGAAATCAAAAGCAAAATCATGGACTATGGGGCTAACCTCCACCGGGGCTATAGACGCTTGACTGGTAGTGGAGTATGCTCATGCGTGGCGACATGTCTCGTTTAAAAGTGAGACCTCTGACCGCTCAAATGGATAGGCTAGCCTTGTGGTTTCATCCATAACAGGTTTAACCATTTTGGTCAAAATGAGGTAATAAACTCAAAATCAGAGTAGTAAGGATAGGGTCAAATTCTCATCATACTTAGGTTGAGAATCCGATTCCCCAAAGCTCTGAGTCCACTTGCACACATTGGTTCTGGATTGTAGTGGTTCATAACTGAGCTCTTGATCTGGTAAATGAATTCACTGCACACACATTTGGTCCTAAGAGGGTTAGACAGTTTTAGTGTGTTTGTTTATGGTACTAGAATGTTTGAGTCTCTACAAAGTAGGTCGTTCATATTATAGCATCTTGTCCAGCATGAATCATCCATAACATATCATATGCATCCATGTGAAACTGATGGCAAGCCGGGATTCACATCACAAATTCATAGTAGAATTCACAAAAATTTTCATTAAACTTTCTTAATACAGTCATACAATAATTTTCCAGGCTCACAGTCTCTCTTCCCCAATCCCGACTTCACCATCCGTCCCTATTACAAAATTTTGGGTTTTATCGAGGCCCCGATCCTCTAGGCAATTAATGCCTACCTAACAAGATTCAAATTCGAACTTTCCCCCCCTTTCCGGGGTTTTCAAAATTTTGATCATAAATGGGCCATCTGCCTGATCTACCAAGAGTCCTATATTAATGGTCTTCCTTACTCTGCAATCGCTGCCCTGGGTTAGACTGCTCTTCTGCATCGATGTTTTGTTCAAATCTCCATCCTTCGAACTGCTGTATTGATTGATTTTAACCTTACCATACGTGGTCGTCAAATCCACTTAAATTTACGTGGTAGCTTTCGTGTCCCATTCTGGTCCCCTTTTCTTCACTGGCTAAGTTGTATCATTACACGTGGCAGCCATGTGTCAAATCTGGCCTTGTATGGTCATCTGCGTGTTTATCTCGGGCTGCCTTCCTTTGGCCATGATATCGCGACATGTCACAATTTCGTGACATGTCACGATTTCACGACATGTCACGATATTGCGACCCAACCACTGCTTCGCCTTCTTTCGATCCAAATTGTCACGATATCGCGACGTCGTGATATCGTGACCTAACCACCTCCACAACTTGGTTCCACGATGCCTTGCACTTTCTAACCACTTTCGTGCCTTAGACCCACTGTGCCACGTGGCGACTTCACATTAGCCGCGATATCGCGACCTGTCGCGATATCACGACAGAACCTTCCTCCTCTGCAAAGTTTAATAGAACGTCGTGATATCGCGACGTCGCGATATCGCGACAACTGAAGCCCTTTACTTTTGCAAAGTGAGACCGTCGCGATATCGCGACGTCGCAATGTCACGACGAAAACCCACCAAGCCAAACTGTAGACTTTTGGGTCACGATTTCGTGACCCTTCCCCTCCTTGCCTTTTAAAACCATTCCAAACCAAAACTGCTTCACAAAACCTTCCCCACTTCGTAAAATCAACAAGTTAAAAGGTACTGAACATAAAAAGAAAATTGAAGATGCAAGATTGCTCTACTGCTTTCGGATGCTCCTGCATCAGACACCCGGGGTAATTAAAGAAAAGTGATCCTCATGTTTGGGTTGTTAGAGGAAGACCCAGGTGGTCAACCTCCGTTTTAGACAACCAAGTTGCATCTTCAATTGGTCTGCCCCTCCACTTGATCAAATACTCAGTGTACTGTCTATTCCTGGTCCTTCTGCCTTCATGGGTATCCACTACTACTTCGGCTTCATTTGTGCTTGGAGTAGATGCTGGAAACTGCCATAATTTTGAACTTTGCACTTCTGTAATTTCTCCCTCATGATATTCCACTAAATCTGAAATATTAAAAATAGGTGAAATATCAAGCCAACTTGGCAATTCTACTTCATATGCATTTCTTGATTCTCGCTTTCCCAGTATTCTGCATGGCCCAAACTTCTTCATCTTCAATTTGTTATAAGTCTTGGCAGGAAATCTCTCCTTCCTGAGATGCACCATAACCTCATCTCCAACTTTGAAGTCCTTGTACCGCCGCTTCTGGTCTGCCTTTGTCTTATATTGACTGTTCATTTTTGTAATTTGTCTTCTTACTTCCTCATGCAGACTTTTCATATGCTCTGCAAATTCTTCTGCCTCGGCACTACACTTTTCTCTTCTGTCCAACTTTCTTAGTTCAGACACATTCCTCGGGCTGTTTCCATATACTATTTGGAACGGAGATTTATTTGTGCTTTTATTAACTAAACTGTTATATGCAAACTCTGCCTGTGGTAAGACCAAATCCCATCCCTTGGGTTGATCCACTATCAAACATCTCAGTAAATTGCCCAGGCTCCTATTGACCACCTCCGTTTGCCCATCTGTTTGTGGATGGTATGCTGAACTGAATTTCAGGTCTGTCTTCAATTTCTTCCACAGGGTTCTCCAGAAATACCCAACGAACTTGGTATCTCTGTACGAAACTATACTTCTTGGTAGACCGTGAAGTCGTACCACTTCCTTGAAGAACAACCCAGCAATGTGAACTGCATCACTTGTCTTTTGGCAGGGAATGAAATGTGCCATTTTGGAGAACCGATCAACCACCACAAATACTGAGTCATTTCCCCTCTGTGTTCTCGGCAATCCAAGGATAAAATCCATGCTTATTTCCTCCCATGGTCTCTAAGGCACAGGTAATGGCTGGTACAGCCCTGTATTTTGTTTTACACCCTTTGCCATCTGGCATATTCTGCAACCTTGCACAAACTTCCGCACATCTTGCTGAAGTTGTGGCCAGTAGTAATTTTCCTCAACCAAGGCAATGGTCTTATCCCGACCAAAGTGCCCAGCCAATCCTCCGCTGTGCTTTTCTTTGATTAAATTCTCCCGCATGGAACTTTTGGGAATGCACAACTTACTACCCTTGAACAACATTTCGTCTTGGATTAAGAAATCCAACCATTTTGTTCTGTCCATAGTAATAGGTACCAAGCAAGCCTTCCAGGCTTCTACAAAATCCGGATCTGCAGGGTACAGACCCTTCAGTTCTTCAAATCCCACTACTTCTACTGTCAATCTAGTCAGCAGAGTTTGCCTTCTGCTTAAGGCATCTGCAACTCTGTTTGACTTCCCACTTCTATGTTTCAGCACAAAGGTATAACTTTGGAGGAACTCCACCCATTTCATGTGCCTTTGGTTTAGTTTTGTCTGACTGTTAATGTATTGCAAATCCTGATGGTCAGTAAACAGTACAAACTCCTTTGGTAATAAATAATGTCTCCACTTCTTCAGGGCCTGAACCATAGCATAAAATTCTTGATCATAGACTGAATACTTTCTCCGGGCATCATTTAACTTCTCACTAAAATAAGCAATTGGCTTGCCTCCTTGACTCAGTACAGCCCCTATTGCACTGCCACTAGCATCACAGTCCACCTGAAATACCTTGTTGAAGTCTGGAAGTGCCAAAATAGGCTGCTCTGTAACTTTTCTCTTCAAGGTATCAAAGCTCCTTTCAGCCCCTGATGTCCATTTGAACTCCTTTTTATCTCCCCTCATTGTCTCTGTGAGAGGTGCACAAATACTGTTGAAGTTCTTTATGAACTTCCTATAAAAACTGGCCAGACCATGGAATGACCTCACTTATGTTGTGCTCTTTGGAGTAGGCCATTCAATGATGGCTCTCACCTTTTCGGGGTCCATCTTCAGACCTTCTGCTGAGATTACAAACCCCAAGTATACCAATTCCTTCTTGACAAAATTACACTTTTTCAAATTTATTAATAACCGTTCTTCTCGCAGCTTTTCAAAGACCCTCCTGATATGCATCAGGTGTTCCTCTAGGGTCCTGCTAAATATCAATATATCATCTAAATAAACAATAACAAAATTTCCCAGAAATTCTTTCAGTACTTCATTCATCAGCCGCATGAAGGTACTTGGTGCATTGGACAGTCCAAAGGGCATGACCAACCACTCAAACAGGCCTTCTCTTGTCTTGAAGGCTGTCTTCCATTCATCTCCCTCTCGGATATGGATTTGATGATAGCCACTTTTCAGGTCAATCTTTGTGAAGTACTCAGCTCCACTTAAACAGTCCATGATATCATCCATTCTTGGTAACGGGAATCTGTACTTAATAGTGATTTTGTTGATGGCCCTGAATCCGTACACATCCTCCATTCCCCATCCTTCTTTGGCGCCGGCCACTGCGAGTCTTGCGCATGGACTCAAACTTTCCTAAATCAATCCCATTTCTAATAATTCTTGGACCTGTCTATTTAATTCCTCAGTCTCCACAGGTGTCATCTTGTGTGCAGCTTTATTTGGTAGGCTTGATCTTGGTATTAAATCTATATGATGGCTAAATTTTCTCATAGGGGGTAAGCCCTCAGGTACATTGTCTGATACAATGTCTGGAAATTCCTCCAGCAGATTTAGAACTTCTGTTGGGGTATCCTGGCATTCCTTCCCCCTAACTCTAGGGATTATTGCATAACATAAATGTTTATGCTTTAACCCGTTCAGAAACTCTCTTCCCTCAACTAAACAGACTCTAGAAATATTACATACCTTTTCATATGCATCCTTCAAGGGATTTAGTTTATGGGGTACACCATTCTTTGTCAATGAGTAGGTGTTGGCACGGCCATCATGTACCGCACTCCGGTCAAACTGCCAGGGTCTCCCCAGCAACATGTGGCAAGCATCCATGGGCAAGATGTCACACAGGACCTCATCACAATAATTTCCAATGTTAAATTTAATAGAACACTGCTCGTTGACCAAAGCTCTGTGGTCCTTTTGTAACCATGCGACCCGGTATGGGTGTGGGTGCTTCTTCCTTTCTAACTGTAACTTTGTAACCATTTCCTCAGAAACCGGTTTATCCGTGCTACCATTATCAATAATGATATTGCAAACCTTGCCCGCACATTTACATATAGTGCGGAATAAACTTTTCCTCTGGTCGGTGTCCTTCTCCTCATTCAATAGGACTCTTCTTACAATCATTGTTTCTCCTCTCTCTGCTTCTTCGGAATGCTCAGATTCAGCATCCTCCTGCGCCACAGTGGCTCTGGCTGGGCCCTCAGGCCTCTTGTTTGTTCTTTCTCGGTGTTGTGGACATTCAAATGCCCGGTGTCCTTCTTCACCACGGTGGAAACATGTTCCATGAAATACTCCTCTTCCAAATCCTCGTCTAGATCCACCCCGTCCTCTTGGGTAGGCTGTTACGATCTCGGGGCTGATAAACATCTTCTTCTCTTTGTTCCTGGTTACTACTGGCTTCACCAGTCTTCTTCGGATCTTTGTACCTTTCTCCACTGGTCCTCCCACCAGTCCTTCCACCTCGGCCTCTTCCTCTTTGCTTGCCTTCAAACCGCCTGTTCAGCTTTTCTTCTACCTTCAAGGCAAATTGGTAAGCATCCTCAATGGTGTTTACTCGAACCAGGCTCAGTTCTTCCTGGATACCAAGCCTCAACCCATTAATGCAACGGGCTACCTTCTCTTTGTTTGCCTCTAAATGCCCTGTTCTAATAGAAATTTTGTAAAACTCTTCAGTGTACTCTTGGACAATTTTGTTTGTCTGTCTCAAGCTCTGCATTTTTCTTAGCAGATCTAACTCGTAATCTATCGGGATGAACTGTCTTTTCAGCTTCTCCACCATTCTATCCCATCTCGTTATTCTCTCCTTCCCTTTTCTGTTCCTCTCCAAGCTGTATTCCTCTCCACCAAATGCTTGGCATGACCCTTCAACTTAGTCTTAGCAAATCTGACCCGGTTAGGGTCTTCAACTTCCTCGTACTCGAAATATTCCTCTAAATCATTTATCCAGTCAATCACTTCTTCTGGATTTAGGTTTCCCGAGTATGTAGAAACCTCCATTTTAGGTTGCTTTCCAATCTGAGAGATGGCCTTATACAACCGGGCTTGAGCTGGATCCACAACTTCTTCTTCTTCCTCAGACTGTTCTTCCTCTTCAACTTCGTCTTCACTTTCCTCATCCCCTCCGGGTTCGCGCCTTCTACGTAACTCTGCTTGCAGGGCTTGAACCTGCCTTTGCAAGGCTCGGAAGTCTTCGACCGGCACCACATCTCCTCCTTCGCCTCGGTTCCTTCGTGGAGGCATTCTATCTCTCTTTTTTTTTTTTTTTTTTTGAAAATCTTTCCACAGATCCTGGTGTAACTGCCTCCTTCTCCGGCGATCTGTTACACTCTCAGGAGCTCCCGCTCTGATACCACTTGATGGCAAGCCGGGATTCACACCACAAATTCACCGTAGAATTCACAGCAATTTTCATTAAACTTTCTTAATACAGTCATACAATAATTTTCCAGGCTCACAGTCTCTCTTCCCCAATCCCGACTTCACCATCCATCCCTATTACAAAATTTTGGGTTTTATCGAGGCCCCGATCCTCTAGGCAATTAATGCCTACCTAACAAGATTCAAATTTGAACTTTCCCCCCCTTTTCGGGGTTTTCAAAATTTTGATCATAAATGGGCCATCTGCCCGATCTACCAAGAGTCCTACATTAATGGTCTTCCTTACTCTGCAACCGCTGCCCTGGGTTAGACTGCTCTTCTGCACCGATGTTTTGTTCAAATCTCCATCCTTCGAACTGCTGTATTGATTGATTTTAACCTTACCATACGTGGCCGTCAACTCCACTTAAATTTACGCGGCAGCTTTCGTGTCCCATTCTGGTCCCCTTTTCTTCACTGGCTGAGTTGTCTCATTACACATGGCAGCCATGTGTCAAATCTGGCCTTGTATGGCCGTCTACGTGTTTGTCTCGGGCTGCCTTCCTTTGGCCACGATATCGTGACATGTCACAATATCGCGACCCAACCACTGCTTCGCCTTCTTTTGATCCAAATTGTCGCGATATCGCGACGTCGCGATATCGCGACCTAACCACCTCCACAACTTGGTTCCACGGTGCCTTGCACTTTCTAACCACTTTCGCACCTTAGACCCACTGTGCCACATGGCGACTTCACATTAGCCGCGATATTTAATAGAACGTCATGATATCGCGACGGGCGATATCGCGACGAAAACCCACCAAGCCAAACTGCAGACTTTTGGGTCACGATTTCGCAACCCTTCCCCTCCTTGCCTTTTAAAACCATTCCAAACCAAAACTGCTTCACAAAACCTTCCCCACTTCGTAAAATCAACAAGTTAAAAGGTATTGAACATAAAAAGAAAATTGAAGATGCAAGATTGCTCTACCGCTTCCGGATGCTCCTGCATCAGAAACTAACAATGGAATGTTGAATGGTTTCAGACGATAAGGAATGAATTCCTTTGCATACACTAAGCTGATGCTGAATGATTCCAATGGTCCATGTCTTTTTGGTCTACTTTCATTCTCTGGATACTTGTTTATGCTTGTAATTTTAATTTTTGGTTTTTGTGTGTTTTCAGTTTGGGTTCTTACCAAAACGCTCAGGAGCGTTTCCCAGCAGCATTTCATTAAATATATACATGATATTTCATAAAAAGATACAACTCATAATACTACCACACAAAACCGTTAGAAACTCATACAAAAATATGAGCATTTTTTATGCTCATCATGCATTATATTTTTAACCATTTAGATATTAAAGTATGCTTTGTTGTACTATATCTAGTCGTTATAGCAAGGATGAACATACTTTAAAATAATCATACAAACAACTTTGTTATAATACTATTTAAAAATCTTATAGTTAATCAAACTTTAGATGAGAATATCAATTTTGTAGTGGTGGTATGTTAATTTTTAAAACAAGTAATCATCACATTGCCATGTGGAAAGGATATCAATAAATATTGAGTCCAAACAAAACAAGCAAAGATCAATGAAAACTAAAATACAAATTAAATAAATATATATAAAAAAATTATTTCTAATCACTTGAAGGTTAAGAGTCAAAGACCCTATCATCATATCATCATGGAGAATGCCTCTTTCACATTGTAATAGATATCTTATAGTTTATATGATGTATGAAAGCCTTGTTCATAACTTATTCTTATCTAAGTGGAATTTTCCCAAAGTGAGAATTAAATATAATTTAATATCTAAAATTGACATAATTAAATCAAATATAATATCACAAAATGAATTCAAAATCCCATATTTTCTTAAATATGATGCTTGAGTGGTTTATGAAGCCCATCACCTACCAAACACTTTTCCAATAAAGTACTAGGCTTAAAGGTACAAGTCCTCAATCACTCTTTAAGTTGGATCCTCACTCCTACTAATGTCAAATTCTAGTATTATGATCATGAGTAATGAACCCTCTTGGCTAACAAGGTTTTCTTATCCATGAGGAATACTATCAAGTAAGAATTAAATCCACTATATATCTAAAATTGAAATAAAAATTTAGAAATAAAAGCAATTTAATTTTAACTAAAGAAAATACTTTTTGTCAAAGACAAACAATTATTGGAGAATCAAAATTATTAAATGAAAGTGATTGGCTAGGGTATTTTATCTTAGTAAAGAATTAACACTTGATAAATGATAAAATTTAAAATTATATATTTACACAAAAGTTATTAATAAAACCCATGAACTAAATCTAATATTAAATACATAGCTACAAACATAGTTTTACATGTTATATATTATAATTAATCTATTTATAAAAATTATTATTTCTAAAAAATACATCTTAGTTAAACAAGCACATTTACATACCTTTTATATTGTAAATGAATAAAAAACTTAATATGTATTCTACTAGCAAGTGACTATTCCTATATGGAAGGATCATTTCAAAAATATCACTTTCAAAATCACATCAAAGTAAGCCATAGGAAAAGAAGGGTAAAAACTATTTAAATAATTCATGATGGAACTTAGAACTTTTAGTAATATCACCTAGAGTGGTGTTGAGGTTGTTACCCATAATAATGAGTCTAGCAATAATTAATTTTTTATAAGTCAAGTTTTAGGAGCATACTATTTTTTGGACTCAAGTTCTGCTATTAGGCCTTTTAGAATTGAAGAGGAGAACTTGATATCTAATATTCGTTTCCTTATGGAATTTTGTTGACTAACCATTGAAATTATCTACTTCTCACATTTTTGAGATACTATCCTATCTCTAGACGGATTGTTGATTCTAGAGGAAGTTATCCTATTAACACATAAACTTATGGACAAAGTTTAGAGCAAAAACTCAAGTTTTCTATTCTTAAATTTCAATGGGTAGCTAGGAAGGAAGGATGAGTTATGTGTTAAAATACCTCTTGATATTATATAAGACCAAAACAAACATCTATGAGTTTTGCTTCACCAAAAATTGATACAGTTAGAAATTCCTCACTTCAACAGTTTGGCTATCACAATCCTCCCTAGTAGGCTTTTTGACATGAAAAACTATGTATTAACTAATTATGTTTTAATACTTAGTTTTGTGCAAATGATCAGTTGTGTGATGTTTAGTTTGATTTTTGGAAGAACATGGTACTACTGACATATTATTAATATGCAAGATCATGTACACTCGTGGGGTGGAAGAGGTAGAATCATCCACCAAGAACGAGGTACTTGAGGTTGGGGAAGTGATGACTAAAGCAAATCGGGGGTAATATGGATGACTACCCTCATATAGGTATGCATTATTGGTTTAGGGATAATCATCAATAAGCTACCCGATTGATAGCCTAGTAGCTATCATAAATTCTTCGGTTGAGATGGGTGACTAGGTTGATGGAAAGACTCCCTCTTTGTATGTTGCATATATTTGGTTATCTTTTACTTCATCACTTTGCTACATCATTAGTTTTGAAAAAATGTGCATAGGTTTGATTGCATTTAAATCCATTGAATTGCTGAAAGAGTGGTGTATTGCTAAAAGTTTGGAAAAAGAACCCATTATGTTTTTATATACCAACAACTTTTATTTAAATGATAATAGAAATTCATTTAATAGTTAGTAAAGCTTTTATTAAAATAATAATAGAATTTCATTGAAATGAAAAAACCTCATGCTAATGATAATAGAATTTCATTTAAGTTTTAGAGACCTCTTTTAAATAATTTGTAGAACGTTCTAATAGGGGAATCTTGCAAGATTTTATTTAAAGAACTATCTACTTCAAAGTGCTAAGATCACTCTGGTGAGAAGAAGCTTCTAGTTGATTAAATGGAGTATAGTTTTATTGATGGTAAAGTTTCAGAAGAAGAGAAAAATAATTTCTTTAAACCCAAAATATCCTGTAGTTGTGAAAGGTATGAGGAGGCATTGATGACATGCAGGTGGGTTTGTAATGTGAGACAATACTGTTAGATAAAAAGGAGGAATTCTTCGCCCTATGTATTGAATGTCAACAACAACAAAAAAAAGAGGGGAGAGGAAACATCTCATAACTAGTGGTAACCGAGAAGGAGAAATAACATTTCTAGGAGGATGAACATCTCATAACAAAGAATAATCGAGAAGGAGAAAGAACGTTGCTAGGAGGATGAATGTATCATAACCAACAACAATGGAGAAGAAGAAATAACGTTGCTAGGAGGACAAATGTATTATAACCAACAACAACCAAGAAGGAGAAATAATGTTTGTAGGAGGATGAACGTCTCATAACCAGCAGCAACCGAGAAGAAGGAATTTAAAAGAAAAAACCCAAGTTATATAGGTTGGTTGATTAGTTTACTTTCTCTTTTATTCTTCATTGAATCTAGTTGGATGCTTTTGATGGGATTGTGTATATTTGCATCTATTTTAATTGGGTTGCATTACCCACTCTATAACAAACGCTTGGGTACTTCTACATTGATTATATCATACCCTTCAAGGTGTTGGGTTTGATAATAGTACCTCCCCCTAATATGTGTTGTGTCACCATATAGTTTTGCTAGTGTTGTTGGTAAGACTCATATGGTGAGTGTTTACCATTAACCAATAGGGAGAGAGTGACTGTTGAGGGAAGGAAACCCCCTAGTGTGATGACATTCACTATCTCTCCCTTGGCTAGACCTATGTAGAGTTAAAAGTGAACTTCGTTCACAGAATATTGTACCTATGAGGCATTGGACCCACCTAGTAGCTTTTATGGGATGTTTGACCAATAGGGGACCATGCTTGGTTGTTAACCTTGTGTCATGGGGTCCTTAACTTTTGGGGCTAGTAGTTACCATCCACGATAACAATAGCTATTCGGTTGAGTGTCTTCTCTTATTTTTGATGATATCTTACTTTTTTCCTCTCACTTGTGATGTCATTGGGATGATGGTTGGCTCGTTGTACCTCAATCCTCGCTAGTATGTTGGCATTGTGCATGACATCGAGTCATCTGAGAGTGAGTTTGATCCTATGCTTAACCCTGTGTCGTCACCTATTAGTGTTACTATTGAGTTAGGTAGTGAGTATGCTACCGATTAGCTGACCTGTGGGCACCTTGTAGCCGATGATGGATGTTTGAGATCTCCATAGGCTGATAATGGAGGGGTTAGGTTTATGATTAATTTATTTCTTTTGGAAGCTTTTTAATTTTTTGGAGTTCAAGTTGCTTTAGCTTTGCTAATGGTCAATGAATTTTAGATTCTTTAATTAGTTAAAGGAAGAGTCTTTAATTAATTAAATGAATAGGAAACTTGGTTACTTAATTATTAAGAAGAGGGTCTTTGTTAATTAAATAATGCTTTATTTGAGTTAATTAAATAAGATGTTATTTTATTAATGGAAAATAAATGAATGTTAGCTTATTTGCATAGCTAAAGGTATGGGACTTTGACTATGTTAAATAGTAAAGAAATAGTTCATTTAAGTTAATTAAATAATATGTTATTTTATTAATGGAAAATAAATGAATGTTAGCTTATTTGTGTAGCTAAAGGTATGGGACTTTGACTATGTTAAATAATAAAGAAATAGTTTATTTAAGTTAATTAAATAATATGTTATTTGATTAATGGAAAATAAATGAATGTTAGCTTATTTGCATAGCTAAAGGTATGGGACTTTGACTATGTTAAATAATAAAGAAATAGTTTATTTAAGTTAATTAAATAAGATGTTATTTTATTAATGGAAAATAAATGAATGTTAGCTTATTTGCATAGCTAAAGGTATGGGACTTTGACTATGTTGAATAATAAAGAAATAGTTTATTTAAGTTAATTAAATAAGATGTTATTTGATTAATGGAAAATAAATAAATGTTAGTTTATTTGCATAGCTAAAGGTATGGGACTTTGACTATGTTGAATGAAGGCTTTGAAATGTTTGATTGAAGTAGGACTCATGATCTAGCTTTATCTATTGTAGAGACTCTCTTGAGAAAATGAGAGGTGAAAATAAAAATGAGGATATTTTTATGATATCAACTAGACAGTAGATGGATGAATACTTTAGTTAAATTTTGTATAGTTGCAATTTGGCAAAGGAAATAGTAAATGCATTGGTTTCATGATACTAGTAAATTCATTTAGATGCATGTCTTTCATATACCCGTGAGTTGCACTAATCCCCTACTATCCTCAAATGATCGATGAGAAGGCAAGGAGGACCAAAGGTGGTAGCTAGATCTTATGCATCGGTTTGACTTAATTTTGCAATGATTTACTTATGCTCAAATAAACTAGAATTATAGGGATATATCCCTAGTTGAATGTGATGTATTATTTTATTCTTTATGTATGGAGGTATTACCAGACTTGGGTAAATGTAATAAATTATTGAATGAATGGGAACTATATATTTAATTTATTGTTATGAATTGTCTATGCTTTGTTGTTTAGCTTTCTCTTTCCATTTAATGCTTAATTTAATTTAAATTTCATTTCCTTTCTAAGTACCTTTTGTATCCTTTATGTTTTTTTTTTCTCAATTCATTAAGTAAATAGAGTTATTCTCATATTATTGCTATACATAAAAGTAACCTAAAAAATGAAAACTTAGGGTGAACCTAGAACAGACCTAAGATATTGAGACCTCTTAGGGTGAACATAGGAATACCTAAGGGATTAAGACCCCTTAGGGAGAATGCAAACTAAGTAAACTAATTGATTATATCTGAGTTAAGATAGCTCGTCATGGAGACAATATGGATAGCTTGACTCATAATACTCATAGCATACCTACACATATGGACTTGTGTATGGTATGGTGATGGGCATATACCTTCAATTGTATTGAAGGTGATAATTTTAGCTCATCAAGAATGATGAGATGGATAAGCTTATTTGTGGTAACACATAATATGCCTACACAAATGGACTTGTGTAGGGTATTGAGTGAGATGTAACTCAATAGGAAAGTTGGGAAACTTAGTAAACTAAAAATAATAGATAAACTAAATATTGGTTAGGGTTTTATGAATCCCTCATCGTAGTTTAAAAAAAAAATTATTTTCTTTCTTATGTTTTCTTGTAGCTAGTTTTTGGGGTCATTACATTTGGTATAAGAGCTCTAGGTATGAGGGTATAGAGATTCTTAATGTATTTTAGGGATTTATATGTCTTTATATGAAGGCTTTCTTAAATTTAAGCTAAAGTCGAGAAGACCTAGAATCCCTTGCTTGCTAGAATCTAATGGGGATTAACCCCAAGGGTGATTGGAATGTTATGGCACCTTACTTATAAGTAAGTATGGAATTTGGCATTGAAGTTGCATCATAACCTTAGAACACTACCCTAATTATATTATTGATTTTTTTAGCTAGAGAACTCTACATTATAACTTGTGTTAGTAGTTCAGTTCAGAGTGAAGCTAAAGAAAAAAACTAATCCGCTTTATTGTTTGGCATTAGGTTATATGACACCCAAGGTAAGGGTAGGAAATATTACTTCCTCAAATAGGTAGCACCGTAAGGATAATGCTAAGAAAAGGACCCAAGAAATGGGTTTGAGAGACTTAAGAAAAGAGGTGGAAAACCTCATCACCATCGCTACAGTGTTACAAGAATAAATAGAATAGTAGGGGGAGCTAATAAACTAACAAAGAGAATAAATACTACAACATAATCAACTAAATGATTCTTATTTTGTAGAGTTGACAAAGAAAGACCCACAACCCCAAGGAAAAAGGGAAAGTGTTGGTTATTTAGAGTGGAGAGATCAACATAAGGGATGAATAATCCAACTCAAATATTTCCAACTAAAGAAAAGTATAGCTAAACTAGGTTATGGAAAAGGTTAAAGTCAACTAAAGGTATACCAAGTAGAACAAGTTGCAAAGCAAATACAGGAATACCGTGAAGGTCCCAAAGAAGATTTTTACATATGTTAAGGGCAACAATATGCAGTAAACTGTCTAAATAAAAACCTAATTGAGTAAGTGGACAAAAGGACCAACCCCCAAAACTCACTCAATCTCGAGGAAAGAATAAAGGATAGAATCACCTCAAATAAGGCAATTGGGGAAGGAAATTAGGGAAAAAAAACACCCCAATGAAGGGTGCTACTAGTGTGGAGGCCCTCATTATGCGATCAATTTCCCAATAAAAACAAGACCAAGAATTTAGGTCAACAAGACAAACCTTGAAATATAGGTGGCAGTAGCAAATTAGGACTAGAATCAAGCATCCATGCCATTGATCTGGGAATGTAAATACTCTTCTCCCCTCTAAGAAATATTTTAACTTTAGTTAGAATTATTTTCTTAGTTTTATTTCTTCTAGTTTAGTAAGGGATATGTCAGAAAGGCCAAGATATTTGGCCCAAGGATGGAAGGTCGAGTATAGTTCTGGGTAAACCTACTCAGTAAACCAATGTTTTCCAATGGCAGAAATTACTCTAACTAGTGGTACCACTGAAGGTTGTTTGTATGTAGCTCCACTTCATGCCTTTGATGTGATCCTAGGGATGGATTGGTTACAAGCCCATAAAGCCTTGATCAATTTCCAAGATAGATGGATCGAGTACTCAGATAAAGGTAAGGAAAGACTGAGAATTCATAGCGAGCATGGGGTATTCAAACCCTAGATGTTGTCGGCTATGTAGTTGAAGAAATCCCTAAAGAAGGGAGGGATAGTCTATGTTGTAAATCTCAATAAATTTGGAGAAGATTAGAAGAGATAAGTGTTGGAGAGACACCCAAATTTGCAAGATTTTAAGGATGTATTTCATGAGGATTTACCTGGACTTCCTCCTATGCGAGAATTTGATTTTACTATTGAACTTATGCTAGGAGAAGAACCTATCCATAGATATCCATATAGGATGAACCCTATTGAGATGTAGAAATTAAATGTGAAACTACAAGGGCTATTGGAAAAGGGTTTGATAAAACTAGGTATGGATATTATGAGTTTACGGTCCTACCCTTTGGACTAACTAACGTCCCAGTTGCATTCATGAATCTAATGAACAGTGTGTTCAGGAGGAACCTAGATCAATTTTTCCTTATATTTTTATATGATATCTTAATATACTCTCAAGACAAGGAGGAGCATGATAAACATCTCAAGATCATGTTAGAGTTGCTAAGGGAGAACCAACTCTATGGAAATATAGCAAAAAGTGATTTCTATGTCTCAAAGGTACGATATCTTGGGCATATCATATCAGAAAAAGGAATTATTGTAGATCCAGAAAATATTGAAGCCATTTTAAATTGGCCACCCCCTACCAATGTGATAGAAGTGCGAAGCTTCATGGGGTTGACAGGCTACTATAGACGTTATATAAAGGATTATTCTAAGATTGTAGCAACAATAACTAACCTCTAGAAGAAGGGAAAGGAATTTAAGTGGTCAAAAAAGTGTGAAGCTACCTTTGCATTGCTAAAATATAAACTCACTACAACACCAATATTGAAAATTCTAGACCCTCAAGGGAACTTCTCAGTATGCACGGATGCATCACTAGAAGGGTTAGGAGGAGTACTCTCTCAAGATGAGTCAGTAGTAGCATACACTTCAAGGAAACTTAAGAAGCATAAAATTAATTATGCTATGCATGATTTAGAGCTAGCTATAGTGGTGCATGCTCTAAAATTCTGATGCCACTACTTGGTAGGAAGGCCCTTTGAGTTGAAAACTAACCATAAAAGTTTGAGGTATATATTCACCTAGCCTATACCCAATGTGAGAAGATGGGTAGAGTTTCTTACTGAATATGACTTTGAGATCAAATATATAAAAGGGAAAGAAAATAAGGTTGTTGATGCCTTAAGAAGAAGGAAGCACATAGCTACCATAACTAGAATTCACATGGACCTAATGGATCAAGTGAGGGAAGAGTAATATTAGAATGAGTATTGCAAGAAAATTCGGTCTAAATTAAGCAGAGATCCTGAGGGTAATAAGGAATTTGGCATGAATGATGACCTTTTGTGCTACAAAGGTAGAATCATCATACCAAAAATGGGTGATTTAAGGAATTTAATAATGCAATAAGCCCATAGATCCCCTTATTTTGCTCACCTTGGAGGGGCCAAAATGAGGGAAAACATGAAAAGAACCTTCTTTTGGATAGGAATGAAGAAGGATATCACCAATTTTATCGCTCGATGTCTTGAATATCAAAAGGTTAAGGCTGAATGTAGGCATCCTACAAGACAATTGTATCCACATGATGTACCTATACAAAAATGGCAAGTTATATCTATGGATTTTATAGTAGGTTTACCCAAGACCAAGTATCAACATGATGCAATCCTTGTAATAGTCGACAGATTGACTAAGGTTACACATTTCATACTAGGGAAAATCAAGGATGATTCTCAGGTAGTGGCTAATAGATTCGCCAAAGAGGTATTCCGATTGCATGGATTTCCTAAAATAATCATTTCAGATAGGGATTTTTTATTTACTTTTGAATTATGGAAAGCCCTACATCGTGCAATAGACACAAAATTGAATATGATCTTGGCATACCATCCTAAGATAGATGGTCAAATAGAAATGCTAAACCAAGTACTTGAGGATATGCTTTGCATGTACTGCATGGATCAAAAGTCTCGTTGGAAAGACTATCTTCACCTTGTGGAGTTCATCTACAATAATGGACATCACTCCTCTATAGGAGTGGCTCCTTAAGATGTCTTGTATGGATGAAAGTGTATAATGACATTATCTTGGGATAACCTAGAATATCAGGTTTTAATTGGGCCATATATAGTTAAAGAAATGGAGGATCAATTGAAGGTAATCAGGCAAAGGCTGAAAGAAGCCATTGATTGATAAAAAAGTTATGTTGATCTAAAAAGGACTCCAAGAGAGTACTCTATAGGAGATAAAGTTTTCTTAAGGGTTAAGCCAAAGAAGAGTGCTATCAAATCCACCAAGTTATATCCTTAGTATGTGGGACCCTTTGAGATCACTAAGAATATTATCCCAATTGCATACTGACTTGCTTTACCACCTAACTTGTCAAAGATCCATGATATCTTCCCATATCCCTATTTAGGAAATATGTTGTTGACCTTGAACATGTGTGGGATGTTTCTAAATTGTAGATGGTAAACCCGAAGGCTATTGAAGTGATGCTAATGAATATTCTTGAGTTCCATTCTAAGTCTATGTGGAACCGAACTCTTGAACAATGTAGGGTCCAATGGGATCATTTTTCTAAAAGGAATGCCACTTGGAAAAAAGTGGAGGATATGCAAAAACATTTTCCCTTTTTGTTTGAAAATATAATGTAATAATTTTATTTTTGTAAAACTGGAAACACCTAGGATGGTGTTTAGTCCCAGGGGGTAGGATGTCATGACCCTCCCTGGCAGGCCTTATGGCATGAAAAACTATGTATTGATTAATGATGTTTTAATGCTTAGTTTTGTGCAAATGAACAATTGTGCGATGTTTAGTTTAATTTTTGGAAGAACATGGTACTACTAACATATTGATAATATGTAATATCATATACACTCGTGGGTGGAGGAGGTACAATCATCCACCAGAAACATGGTACTTGAGGTTGGAAAAGTGATGACTAAGGTAACTCGAGGGTAACATGGATGGATACCATGACCCTCCCTTTTTATATACCAAAATATTTTATTTAAATGATAATAAAAATTTATTTAATAGTTAGTAATGCTTTTATTTAAATTATAATAATAATTCATTTAATAGTTAGTAAATATTTTATTTAAATGATAATAGAAATTCATTTAATAGTTAGTAAAGCTTTTATTTAAATGATAATAGAAATTCATTTAATAGTTAGTAAAGCTTTTATTTAAATGATAATAGAAATTCATTTAATAGTTAGTAAATTTTTTATTTAAATGATAATAGAATTTCATTTAATAGTTAGTAAAGCTTTTATTTAAATGATAATAAAAATTCATTTAATAGCTATTAAAGCTTTTATTTAAATGATAATACATTGAAATGAAAGAAACTTCATGCTAATGATAATATAATTTCATTTAAGTTCTAGAGATATCTTTTAAATAATTTGTAGAACGTTTTAAAAGGGGGATCTTGTAAGATTTGATTTAAAGAATCATCTGCTTCAAAGGGCTAAGATCATGCTTACAAGAAGAAGTTTATGGTCGATAAAAGGGAGTATATATTCATTGATGGTGAAGTTTTGAAATAAGAGAAAAATGATTTAATTAAACCTAAAATATCCTACAGCTAAAAAAATGATGAGAAGGCATTGATGATAGGCAAATGGGTTTTTAATGTGAGACAAGATTGTTAGCTGAAAAGGAGGAATTATTTACCCTATGTATTGAAGAAGGTCAAAAATGAAAAAAAGGAGGGGAGAGGAAAACTTCTCATAACCAACAACAAA
>JAQPPZ010015954.1:0-63864 GCA_028583015.1 Wollemia nobilis | reverse complement strand
CCCTTATATCTCCCTACACATAAATGCAATATCAAATAATCAACACCACTTTCCAGAAATAATTCGATTCAGTTTTTAAGACAAAAATAATTCATTCATTACCTTTAATTTAAAGCAAAAATAAAACATACCTTAATCATATTATATCTCCCAAAGCACTCACTATTCAATCTAAGACCACGTGCACAAATTAAAAAATAAAAATCAAAGTATCCTTATGCTCTTCGGTGGGATTTGATCCCCTATCGCGCTGCCTCCAACACCCTAGCCACGACCTAGCTTCTGTGTGATCTAGGTGCTCACGTGAGAGGTAAAATCACCTCATGCACTTTGTTCCTTCAATTGGAACCAAAACCAAAATAAAAAGGCTTTGCCCCCTTAACAACCGTCGAGACTCGAATGCGAAACCTCCGCTTACCCTGCGCCTTACACACCGATGACTTACCACTAGCACAAGTTGGTTGTTGACAAGGCTTTAAGCCTTGATTAATTTATCCTTCACATTTTTTGGCTGCCTTAAACATAATATCCTCTTGTATTATGCGCTCATGAATTTTCACATTAATAAACCTTTGCCCTTTTCACATGCATCAATTCGGAGACATTTAGTTGGCAAGTCTTATGGTATTTATACCATATGCCAATCAACTTCGAACGTCGACGAGGGGAAGAAGTATTAAAATAAATTTGCGTCCAACCCTAACTTAGGGTTTAATAATTTTTATTTTATAAATTAATTTATAATATAAATATTATAAATAATTTATAAATGACCTTAGGCTTTATTTTAAACCTTTAATATTATAATAAGAAATATTATAATATTATTTCCTTTGGGCCTAGGTATTTTTCTCTTTCACCTTTAGACCTTAATTGACCTCCTTTAATATTATAATAATAAATATTATAATATTATTTCCTTTAGGCCTAGGAATCCCTTTCCTTTAGGGTATTTAACCATCCTTTTGACCAATCATGTGAAGCTCTTAAACCAAATCTCTTGGGCTTAAAATATAAATATTTTAACCCTCCTTTTACCAAATCCTTGCACTGATTACTGGCACTGACTCTTGACATAAATGACAACACAACTACTCAAAATTTCCAACAATTTCAATTTTCAAGTAAGTTTACAAAGGATATATCTATGTATGGGTATAAATTTTCATTTTATTCATAGTCATTATTTTTGTTGTATAAAAATGAGTATTGTCATTTGTATTGTGCTATATTTTTTTTATATTTCGAAGTGAGTTTACGATGTATATATCTATGAATGGATTTAAATTTTTAATTCCATGTATTATGTTATGTTGTTTTTATATTTCAATTTTCAAGTGAGTTTACGAAGTATAAATCTATGTATGGGTTTAAATTTTCATTTTATTCATAGTCATTTTTGTTGTTGTATAAAAATGAGTATGGTATTTTGTATTATGCTATATTATATTTATATTTCAAAGTGAGTTTATGATGGATATATTTATGAATGGGTTTAAATTTTCATTTTCCATATCTAGAGTAATATGCTACATGTATTTTTCTATCTAGAGTCAAATCATACATACTAATGATACTAAGAAATGTTTACTAGTTATGTATGCATGCATGGTTTACTTAATGATAAAGCATAAATAATAAAATTCTATCAACATAGAAAGTCAATAACACTTCTATATTCATAGCATACATACTAATAATACTAATGATACATACATACATTCAAAGTAAAAGCAAAAATTACTATATTTTGTCAATATATACAATTAATTCAATAACATAGCATCATTACGTATGCATGGTTTTCAAATTTCTAGCTTACTCAATGTTAAGGAATAAATCATAAATTTTGAAAACATAGAAAGTCCATAACATTAAAAAGTAAATATGTGTAATCATTGAAAATAGAATGATTAAATGATTTTTTTCAAATCATTAAAATTTTACAACTAATAAAATATGGAAAATCATTGATAATATGATTTTTTTCAAATCATTAACATTTACAAATGATATCAAATATGGAAACTCATTGATAATATGAATTTTTTCAAATCACTAAAATTTTACAAATGATTTCAAATCTGAAAAATCATTGATTATATAAATTTATCATATAATATTTGAAATTTTTACATTTCTGGAAGCTGATACAAAGATTTATCGGCTTATCCAAAAGAACCAAGAATCATTTGTGAATTCTGTGTTTCCATATTCTCATCATCACTCCAAGATGAATCATTTTTCGTCATTATCAATAGTATTAGTGAGACCTCTCCTTTTGGCTAGGGAATTCCAATATGTCAAATCTCTGTCATAGGGAAATTTACCCACCTCGTACGATGACACATACATTGTCAAACAATTTTCCAAATTTTTTTCCAACTTGTTACAAACTTTTGATTTAACAAAAGATAATGCACTGAAAACCCTTTCATCGTCAACAAATCCCAAAATCATTATCTAACATAATTCATATAAAATAAAGTATTCACTCATAGTTTCTTGTAAGACACTAATTTGATACAATTTTTGCCAAAAATGCATGATTGAACTAGTCGTATGTGGATTTTTGAAATGTGCAAATTGATTATCCATTGTTATTCCAAAATTGGTTGATTGTTTTCTCAGAAGATCTTTGTTTAGAATACCATTGATAAAAGGGCATAACCGTGTCCATTCATTTTTAAAATTCCTTCCAATAGTTCATTAACTTATCTTTTGATGTTTAGATTTTTTACTACAATATTTCCTAGAGTTCTACATTTTAATTGTATTGTCATTTTCTTTTTTAGTTGATGTGTCTGAATTTAACATCTCCTAAAGTGTTTGTTGAATGTCGTTATTAGAAAAATTATCATGTGGTCCCATATCATCTACTGGAATATATTTGAGTGAATGCACATCAGGGTCAACAATATTTACTGTGTTCAATGTTTGGTGTTCTCTATCATTTTTTGATGTGAAAAGGTACTATTTTAAATAATTAACAAAATACAGTTTTACAAAGCATTTCAATAGAGGTAGATAAGAATACAACTATTTATCTATTAATAAAGAAAGGCTTTATATTAATAATAGTAGATAAATATTAAAAATTTGATGGTAAAAGGTGTTTGTACCTGCATGTTGTGTAGAATCTATAGATATTGATGTGTCATTCCATTTTGTCTTTTTAAAAGAATATTGGCCTTCCTTATTTCCATATTTAGCAGGTGATATTGTATATGTGAAGAAAAAACCTTTACATATTATGAAATAAATATGAAATTGAAGGAAAATATCATACATTCCTCAAGATGAACCTACGTTGCTCTGTAGAATGATATATGATAGACAAGAAGTAGTCTTTGACAAGAAAATGCTCCTAACACACAATATGACATGGATACGTATCGACCACAGTTGCACATAGTGCTTCTAAACTGTCTATGAAACATACTCTTAGATAAAAGAAGTAGTCTCTGACAAGAAAAATGCTCCTGATGCATTATCACATGGTATTGATAGTTGTATACCACAGTTGCATATAGTGCACTTACAGTGCCTATGAATATAAAGAAAAAGATATTTGGACAAAATAAAAATGGAAGAAGAATACTCTACCTATTTTCACAGTCGTGAATCCTCTTTAACCGATCACCCTATGCCGATCGACATACTTTTGCAATGGATCAGCTTAGGACCACAGACACGCCTCTATAACCAATCAACTTTTGCTGATAGTCTCTCCTTTGCAATCAATTGGCTTATGCTAATAGATCCTTATCTATAACTGATTGGCTTATACTGATAGTTTCTCCTCTACAACCAATCAAATTATATTGATAAACCCTTCTCTGCAACTAATCGACTTATGACGATAGCTTCTCCTCTGCAACCAATAGACACATATATGCAATCGATCAACTTATGTCAATAGAAACTACTCTGCAATTGATCATCTTATGCCAATAAACATGTCTCTACAACTGATCAACTTATGCCAATTGATACTTATCTGCAATCGATAGAATTATGCTGGTAGAATATCCTTTGTAACTGATTACATTATGCCGACAGTTACTCCTCTACAACTGATTGACTTATGCTGATAAAAAATAGTTTGCAATTGATCAACCTATGCCGATAGACACATCTCTACAACCAATCAACTTACTCCAACATACACTTTTATGCAACCGATCAACTTATGCTGACAGTATCTACAAATGATCATCTTATGCCAATCGACACTTCTTTGCAACCGATAGGTATATGTTGATCAAAAATCCTTTGCAACCGATCAACTTATGTCGATCATCTTAAGTTGATCGATACTTCTTTGTAATTGATAGTCATATATCGATTGACACTCCTCTGCAATCGATCAACTTATATTGACAACCACTCCTCTACAACCTTATCAAGTCTTTTGTTGTTTCAAAGCTATTTTTGAGTTAGAGTATTTTAGATGTATGTTTATCAATATCCCCTACAATATATATATGAGTAGTATATGAGGCGAATTGGGCGAGAAAAACAAAATCATTTATAATTTAAAGGTGAATTGTCCATGGAATGGGGTGAAAGTGGTCGTTGAATAAAAATAAAAAAAGGATAATTATTATCAACGATGGGCAAATTTACCCCCAAAAAACTTCCACCTTGTAAATTTTGGGTGAATGGGCCCCAATGAAAGGATCCAAAATTATCCAATTTAAAAATTTTAAAATCCTAAATAGAGCCAATTTACAACATTTCGTGCTTATGCATAACTATAACATAGAGTATAGTTTGGAAAATTTGAAGAGCATGGGACATGGCTCCAAGGATGACCTATGGGGTTTTTACTAAGGTTGACTCCTTGTATGGGTGTCTTCTTGGTACACTTCTTTCTAAGCTATATTAATGTATTAGGTTATGTCTGGAAAAGGCATTGGAAACGAAATAAATAAAACCTATGTATTCTAAACTAAGGGTGGTGATGCACTATGAATAAAAAATATTATTTATGCATTGATGGGATTAGTGAACAAATGAATCACTAATGCTAGGAAAGTGAACACATATCATTACAACATATATATTCTTTGTTATGAAGCTTGCACAAGGAAGGAACAAATAATAGTCATGAGATACCCATAAAAACATACATACACACAAAGAACAAGGTATAAAGAAAATAGACACAACTCTTTTATATATATGTGTGTGTGTGTGTATTAAAAGGAGTGAATTACATATTCCATAATGAAAGGTATCGAAAGGGTATATAAATAGAATGACTCGAGGCTCGAGTTCATATCAATATACAACATAAATGAAAAAATATTGTGTGAGAGGCTAGATACTAGGCACATAAGAAAAAAATTTCAATGCTTACAATGAAGGAAGATAAGTTATTTATAATAAGAAAGGGGAAGAAATTTCATCTAAAATCTGTGTAGGTATTCAAAATTATCCAGTTCAAAATTTTTCTTGGGATTTTATCGTCAAATTTGAACAATATTGAGGTCTTTCTATATATAGCCATAAATATTATAAGGGAGTTGGTTTTATGGATGTAGCATCCTCTCACCACTTTTCCTGATCATTCATGTTGGAGATCCATTATGTTTAGACCTTTGGGCAGGGTTATGCATAAGGGGTCAGCTCCAAAATGTATTTATAAAAATTTGGTGAATCAGTTTCAAAATCTAGGTGAATAATGTCGAAACACATGTATAAGGTTAACTATTATTAGGGGTAATGTTGGAAATTTAAACTTAAAATGGTCAAATTATTATTAAATTAGGGTGAACCGACCCCCCAAAAAAATTCCACAAAGAAATTTTTGGCTAATAGACCTTGGTCAAGGGTCTCAAATATTAGCCAATTCCAAATTTCAAAAATCCTAATTTTAGCCAATTGGCTAAAAATAGTCGCTATGCATAACCTTGCCTTTGGGGTTATCCTCTATTAATGTACTCAATTTTGGTGTTGCTTTTGGGGATGCCTCCATTTTGTTGCTTTGAATGCACCAATTATTGCCTTGGGGGATATGTCCAGTTACTTGGGAGGGCAAGACTAGAACTAGATCACCACCTCTCTCCTTATAACAAGTCACTTTGGGTTGGTTTAGTTTTCTAGTGGTGGTCAATGTGTTGGCTATCTGATTCTATTTTACTATAGGAAAACATATCACAATATCTCTCAAAATTTCTAGAAACAATCCACATAATAAATATCATAAATAATTTACAATAAACTCATTAAAATATTTATTCTAAATACATCTACTATAATCTATAAGAAATGCATAAATACAATGCTTGTTCAATACTCTATTACATGTCTTTATCTACAATATCTACATACATGAGACTCTTCATATGCACATGCCTCTTGACCTTTGCTCTCCTCAAAATAATGAGAGATCCAACTCTTCACATTTCCCTCTTACATAATAAATCTCACATATTACATAATAACAAAGTCTCTCATCATTACTCATAACTCCTTCCTTCTAAAAAGAACACTTCACACACATAATCACACTTACTAACTTGAAATGTCATACACATAACTCCACACTTATTAATTCATATGTACTAACACTTAATAACATGATTCATTATATATACTCACACCCTAACATAAATTATATACAAGGTACCAAATAATATAATACCTTTAACACCCATTGTATTACATTATTTGGTCTCGCAGCATTTTTCCTTACATTTTTTTCTTAGTATTGGTATTTTTTGAAGAAATCATGCTTATACTGAGAGTGGGGTGAATAGTATAAGATCAACTTTTACTTTTTTTTCAAATAATATTATCCAATATTATCAATGGTAATATCAATAACAGTAATTAAAGCAATGCACAAATCATCACACACAAGAGAGACACAAATTTAACGTGGTTCACCCAATGTGGGCTAATCCACGAATAATATCTTTCTTATAAATTTTCTCAACAAATATCTTGGGAATCAATTCCCTATTACAATGTTTAAGGAAATCTATCCAAAGGAGATACCAATCCCTTATGCTCTAATTTGTGGATCTCTCTCCATAGGAAAACTCTTTTCCCTTTTCTATGGTTCATGGAGCTTGATCCAGGAGAACTCTATATACTCAATTGGTTTGTGGATCTCTCTCCATAGAAGAACTTTATCTCCCCAGATGGTTCATGTATCACACTCCATACGAGAACTCTTTCCCCTTGCTCTAGTTTGTGGATCTCTCTCCACAGGAGAATTATATCCCCTATGCTCGGGTTGGTGATCTTATAGAAGACTTCTATCCCAACTACTCTGGCTTGTGGATCTCTCTCCACAGGAGACTATTATCCTCTTTACATTATCACCTCCAAATCTTGCTCTCAAACTTGTCTCAAATCTGTACCAAAATATATCCCAAGTCTAGTATAAATCTGCTCTAACTTTGCACATAAATTTACACGAAATTTATCTCAAATATTTCCCCAAGACTTAACACAAAGCTTGATCAAATCACCAATCAACTCTGCTTAGATCTTCCCCAAGCCTTAATACAAAGCTTTAATAAATAACCAATCAAATTTTATTAGACATACCCCAAGCCTTAACACAAAGCTTGAACAAATTACCAATAAAGTCTGTTTAGATCTGTCCCAAGCCTTAACATAAAGCTTGAACAAATCACCAATCAAATCTGCTCTCTATCTCTGCTTAAACTTATCTTCAAGTATTATCAAAGACTTTCTCAAATATTCCTGCAAGTCTTCTCAAAATACTTGCTCAAATTTGTCTTTAATTCTTATCAAAGACTTGCTCAAATTTGCTCTAGTACATGCTCAAACCTAATCTAACACATACTCAAAACAACTCACAAGATATGCTCAATTAATCTCAAATATTGCACATAATTATATCAAATTATTTGTCTAATATTCAAAGTAAATCCTTTAACTTGAAGCAATTTATATATATTCTATCTAGAATTCATTTAACCTCTGAACATATAGAGAATAATGCAAATAGCTCAATATGTTCTACTCAATCATTAAATTATCTCTAGCAAACCTTGCTCATGAAATTTGCATCAGCCATTAAATTTTATCACTCGGTGCTCGCATCGAAAACATATAATTTTGGACTCCAAACTTTGTCATATAAATACAAATTTATCTCCATGCTAGGACATCGACGAGTTTCAATAATTTAAAAATATTTTTGGTGCCAAACCCACTTAGGGTTATAAAACATTATAATATAAATATTATAAATATTTTATAATTGACCTTAGGCTTTATATTTATAACTTTAATATTATAATAATAAATATTATAATATTATTTCCTTTGGGCCTATGTATTTTCTTCCTTCGGACCTTAGGCTTTATTTTTATAACATTATATTATAATAATAAATATTATAATATTATTTGCTTTGGGCCTAGGTATTTTCTTCCTTCGGGATATTTAGACAACCTTTTTCCAACCATGTGGATCTTTGTACCAAATTTATTGGGCTTAAAATATAAATATTTTAACCCTATTTTTATCAATTCCCTTGCATTGATATGAGCTAACTCTTGACATCAATGACAACAAAATTACTCAAAATTTCCAACAATTTTACTATGATTCAAGTACTTCTTTACATTCTGAATCTGATCCTTTGACCTATTTACCTATTTTAGTCATATTTTTTAGCAAGTCATCACAAGAATACAATTCATGGTTTATATCATTATTGTCTCTGCTATTATCAGATGTGCTATCACATGTAACATATCATCATCCTTCCTATTAATATGTCTAGTTTATCATATTGTTGTTTAGTCTTAAATAATTTTATATGTTTTTTAGATTGATCATGATCCCTCTCACTGTTTGAAGATTTCAAATTATTGCTAACACATTTGGTACATATGCTTTTTGTACATTCTTTTACAAATTTTAAGTCATATGCTCTATCTATTCCATGAACATGATCATTTGTTGTTATTTCATTGGTGTCACAACTAAAATTTTCATCATAGGTTTTTTATTTAAGCTTTTAATCAATTCCTCTTGTATTTTATTTTTGTATTTAATAATTTCTAGATATATTAATATCATATAAATTATTTTTCCTATATCAATAGGTAATGTAATAGCTTCTTTAGAGTGTTCATTTTCTTCATTAAGCTTTGAGCTTAGATGATAACCAGATGTTGTAAATTTTTTATTTTGGCTTCTTTGAAAATTTATTGTAATTCCTTATTTAATTTTATTGATAATTCTTTGTGGTTTTAGTATTTTTCATCATACGTCGTGTGCAATGTTTTAGATTTTTCAGCATTTCCTTACTCTTTTAGTGATGTATCATGATGTCTATTTGCTTTCTTGATATGATGTGTGTTTTTTTATCTTTGATCATGATTTTCAAAATTATTCTTCAAATTTAATTTCCAATTATTCTCTTTATTGTAGAATTCCTTATTTCTACAAAATTAAGAAAATTTTTAATTTCTTCACTTTTCAAATTTTATAGTATTATTATTTTAATTTCTTATTCCTCAAATTCTCTTTCAATTTCTTCTTATAACTCTCAATAATTAAATTTCCTTTCTTCACAATTCAATTAATTTCCTACAATTTTTTCTTTCAATTGTTTTCTTCAATTAAATAGTCTTCTTATTATAAATCCCTTCAATTCAATTTTCTTCTTCAATTTATTTTTCTCCTTAAATATTTTATTTACTTTCTTCTTTCACTTCAATCTCAATTTTCATTCTTTCAATTAATTTATCATTCAAATAAATTGTCACTTATTATAACTCCCTTTAATTTTAATTTATTCTTTATGTTACTTAACTCTCTTGTTATATATCTAAATAATCAATAATTCAGTTTCTTTAATCTTTTTCCATTTTCAATAATAAAATTTACCTTAATCTTCTTATGACTCCCAATTAATTCCAATTCTCCAGATTAATTAATTCTACCTCTCTTGAAATTAATATCCCCTAAATTTCATAATCCTTTTAAAATTTTAAAGCTTTCCAACTTTAATAATTGCATGGGAGAGAATTTCAAATACCTTTTACTTAGCTAAAATATCATTGGCATTTCTGAAATTGCATGTATTTTCTCAGTGCAACATCTCACTTATGTTTCTTGAGGTGTTATCTTCTCCTTCGACATAGACCACCAAGTTCAAACTAGTATTTTGTTTCAAATGCTTGTCCTTAGGTTTAGTCTACTAGGCATAAACTAGGTTCCTTGTTCTACACACTCTCTTCAGGTTTAGACCTCTAGGATCCTATTGGTTGTTTTGGTTATCTTATTCAATGTTCACATGTTCTTTTCTAGCACTGCCACTTCAAACATCCTTGTTTTACTTACATTACTTCTAGCATTGTCACTTTAAACATCATTGTTCTACACTTTTTTGAATATAGCTTCTACAAGAATTCCTTACAATTATCCTATGAATTTATCTTTTTTTACGTTTGTCTCCTTCAAAAATATTGCATTCATGTTGCTTTTCGTTCACCTTTATCTCCTTCAAAACTCTTACACTCTCTTTGCTTCACTTTCCTGTGTTCTTTACTATGCCCACTAAAATTATTCATTATGCTTGCACTCCTACTATTTTCCTCTAGAACTATATCCTTCAACCTTGCAATCATTCTTCCTTTAACTCTCTCAAAAGTTCTTTTTTATTAATATCTCACTCAACATGTCTCTTTCTAAGCACATGCAAACTGTTGATTGGAATCCCTCATATCTGCCGCTACCTTAGCCAAGCCCCATGGAATATGTCATCCACTCTAATGGTACAACAATAATCCTACAACTATCCTTGAAGATACATCTGTTAGTCGAGACACTCTCTTTATAGCAATTAGTCCCTCAATGTTGATCCTGCTCTACTCAATAAAAAATGATGGGTCCCCTGTCAATTGTTGCATAGCCTGATCCTGGGTCAGGGATTGGTAAACGAATTTGCCCCTGATCGAAAATCATAGGATCCTTCATACATCCTCTAAATTCAGGGCCATCTCCCCTATAGGTAACCAGAATATAGAATATCCCAGATACCACCTCTCTGCTAATGTTATCAAGAGACAATAATATACCTCTATGTCTGGCATCTTAGCCATGTGTTGTACGCCCACTACCTCTAGCACTATCTTATTGTCTACACTTAGGATACTAACATGATCATCAAACCCCTTGTACCACCACTCGCGATTCTTAAGTGCACCTTACTGTAAAATCCAAAAATAAATGAAATAATTAAAAAAATATCATATCTTAAATAAATAAATAAATCACAAAAACACAAAATAATGAATTACAAAATATAAACTTGTCCTTAATTTATAAATTCAGACTCAATTTGTAAATTCAGACCTAAATTGCAAATTTGAACCTGTACAAAAACATATTCAGGTGACTGAATTTGCCTTCTATATTTCAGAATTTGCGAATTTAGACTATTTCCAGTCAAATTTAGACATACAAATTATTGAATATCACCTGAATTCATGAATTTGGATATCATTTTCGACAAATTCGAACATCCAAATTTTTCAAAATGGTTCGAATTTGCTTTTCATGGCCGTGCGACAACAAACTGCGTAAAACATTCTAAAAATAAAAAAAAATAGACTAAAAAATTCTAAATATGAGGTGATAAGAATGCTTACCCGCATATTTAAGCTATATCTATTGCTTCCCACTCGAACTACATCCGCTCGATGTTCAAAATTTACCATTTTTCTCCAAATCCAAATTTCCAGAGTAGTGGGGTAAAAATAAATTAGGATTTTGCCCAAATTTCCTATTTTATACCTCTTTTTTTGCTTCAAATTTTGAGTTTTGCAATAAATTTTAAATTTGTCAAAGAGGGGGTAAAAATTAGCCGAGGAATTTTGACACATTTGAAAATTCCCATTCTCAAGCCAACATGTTTTTACTCCCTAACAATGTACCTCTCACCCTTCAACCCCTTGCCTTGATTTGTGTGTTGGATAAAACTAAATTTTATCTGTTTCCCCATCTTTTCGTGAAATTTTGGTGAATCCAAAAAATTTGGCACAGTCTAAATTTAGCCAAATCAAATGTGCATTGTTTGAATTTCACCCCTAATTTGGGTAAACCTAGATTTGTGGTGAATTCAGATCCATTCGAATTCACCCAGATTTGGAAATTTTCTAATTTCCCCTAATAGCCCGACTCATTTACGTCCTTTCGTGATTCCTCGACTTATATTGGATGATAAATCCTGTAGACTACCCTCAGGTAAACTTAATTGTGATTTTGTAGCACTTTGGAGGTGGAGAAGCTCTTTCCATGATCTTATTACAAGTTTTGGTGAAGGGATTTGACCACCATATCATCATTCCAGTGAGCAGTCGAGATGACAGTCAATATCATTGAAATTTATGCATCAAATTTAAGTTGAAATCTTGTTATTTTGTACCTATAGATCTAGATTTTTTATTTAAATTCATGAACTCGAACATATCCCAATTCACTCTATATGTCTCAAATTTACATAAAGCTATCAAAAATATAAATTGCCAATTTGAATCACTTAATTATAGATATTTAGTAGATGTTGAATAATTTGCAGGTTTTGATGAATTCAAAAGAATTCAAATTCATCAATGTAACCTGAAATTGTTCTACAAATTTGTAATTTGACCATTGCAGACTTTAGATATAGTCGTTGCAGATTTGAAGGAATTCAGATCGATTCGAATTTGTTGAATACACCCAGAATTACATAGACTCATGTTGGAGGTAATATCATGATATTAGTTTTATTAATACCGATTCATACTTTCATTATAATCCCTTTAAGACTTATCACTTTGTTGTATTTATTGCTGCTACTACTTTTATAAAATCAAATTTCATATGTTTTGCATTAAATATATAGATCCATTACTTTGTTTATGGTTTGCTGAAAGAACCGAGGGGATTTTACTGTCAAAGATCACATTTTGATATGACCTATATTGATCCCCCACCCCTAATCATAAATTTTAGTGTTCTCTAATCATAAATTTTAGTGTTATATTATGAAATTGCAGGTTTTGAACAAATTCGAACATATTCAAATTTATCTTGATAGATTCAGACCGATCTGAATTCACTATGACAAATCTGAAAAGCACCAGATATCAAACATTCAGACCAGGTAAGGATCTAGATCTATTTTTTCTATAGTTTTTCATACTATAATTTTATATTCTTATGTTTTAGGAAGCATTGTCATAAAAAAAAAGAAAGAAAAAGAAAACACAATAAAAGAACATAGACTTAGTTACATTATTTTGCACCAATTACATGAGTTGAAAAACTCAAAAGAGAAAGATCAAAATATAAATTTAGTTGCATTATTTTACATTAATTGCACTAATTGAGAAATTCAAAACAAAATATCAAAACATAGACTCATTTGCATTCTTCTTTGTATCAATCATACTAGTTTGAAAAAAACACAAAAAAATAAAAAAGAGAGACGAAAAACATGAACTTAGCTATATCAATTTTTACATCAATTGCATTTATTAAAAATCTCCAAAGAACAAAAAGATAAAACAGGAATTTAGTTACATGATTTTGCATCTACTACATTAAGTTGAAAAACATAAAATACAAAACATAAAATGCAAAGAAAAGAAAAACAACATGCTAGCATAAATCACATCCTTTGATTTAACATCTATAAAATCATTGCATCATAGTTTAGATTTATAAATATTTTTAGCTAGAATACGTATACTTTGTTTTCATAAAAATTTCAATTACATATAGCTAGGCAATAGTTTCATTTTTGCCAAACCCTAGGTGTATGCACATAAAAATAATTCAATAAATACCCACCTTACATAGGCATGGAAACCACCATAGAAAGTGTTACCTAGTGAAACCCCACCTAATTCATAAATAAACACCAAAGATAGCACAAATCAAGTGCTTCTTGTTTGAGGTGTAGATACATCATTTTACCTCCCCTTTTAGGTGCAGATCCACTAGCCAAAAGGAAATGGGTACAAAAATTTTGGTTCTACATTATGGTATGGGATAAAAGATCGTGAGTCATAATGGGCATGAGTGATCAAGTACAAGATCAAGGTATTTACATGGATCTAGTTGGCTCCTGGTAGAGGTCAATCAACTAGACATGAGGTATATGTATGCTTATCCCTTGCATATTTAAATATTGAATAAAGTGACCAATTAGGTCATGGATTCTCAATCGACTAGTTAGGTCATGGATTCTCAAATATTGAACATGTCGACCAGTTAGGTCATAGGTTCAAAACAAGTCGAACAGTTAGGTCATGGGTTCAGAAATGCAAAGGTATGGGGAAATAAAGCATCCCCATATAGGTGTTATGGTCTCTAGAGTATAACCCCAGCCATGGATTGACCCATATGCTAGAACCAAAGGTCGATAAATAAGACAAGTCGATTCCACATAATGGTACCTCTATGAGATTTGGCCAATATAGTCCACTTGGGTGGCTATATACAACAATATTTAACCCAAAATTGGTTTGATATGCCTATACTAACTCAAAATAATACTATTTATTCATTGGGTGAAATAAAATTGCTATGATGTGAACCTAAAAGAACATTCATATTTTGTTGTGAACATGAAAGCACTTCTTAAATTTAAACAAAAAAAATACCCTGATGAAATGCTTAAATTATTTTTGTGGTACAACCAGGTGATTAGGCTTGGGTTGTTACATATTCACTCAAGAACCATTCAATGAAAGTCACCAAATCTCTTATATTTGGTGTTTTTTCTATCTCCTTTCTCCTTGTCGAATTCTAACTTCAAAGAAGGTCTTCTTCTCAAGAATTTGACACTCTTGAGATCTTATTCAAAGTATTCTAAAATTTGATAATATTCTTATCAAATCCTTCTACCTTTTTTGAATGGTGATAATTATCCCAATTTCTCTAATTAGTTCTTCTAGGAAATCCTTTTAATGAGGCTCTCCAAGCCTTGTCCTTGTTACTCCTTGAGACCTCTCCAAGGTCTTCAATATTGCAGCTTCAAAATACTTCAATGAGACCTTCATTGATCTCCCTCTTCTAAATTCTAAATCTGTTGCTACTAAAATATGTAATAAGACCTTTGTTAGTCCTTCTAGGCTCAATATTCCAACTATGGAAGGTCTTCAATAGGACATTTTATTGGTATCTTCCTCAATGTGAAGTTCTAAATCTTCAATGGAGAGTTTCAATCTCCAATATTCACCAAGAATCTTCTCCTAGAGTCTCTTCTATCATTATGGGATATTTTTTCTAGGATCTCCTTCCTAGATTTACAATCTCCAATGTGGCTTCCTTGGCCACTATATATCTTCATAGTCTTGCAATGGGACCTTTTTCTCAAGCCTCCAAATCTCCAATTTTATTTTTTTTCAATAAATAATTAATCTTTGCATGAGGAAAGTATGTTGAATTTTAGGCAATAAAAATGAAATTCTTCTCTATCTATTGTAGGAAGCTTCCCAACTTCTGAGAGTTAATTTTCTACAACAAAAAAATCTTTGATAATGGTAACCAAGTAATTTTTATGAATCTCATCTCTTCTGAAATAAAGTATAAGAAATGATAATTTAAATTTTTGTGAATTTGTAGAAAATAATATTTACTATTTTTATGGCCAATCTAGTGGATACGATGCTAAGTTCTAGTCTTCACAAGTGTTTACAAATCTGTCTAAAAACTCTAGCCAAGAATAATTTAAAAAATGAGCTTTACAATATCAACCAATCCCAAGACAATGATGTTTGCAAGTGGTGGTGCATACGGGTAAGTCTGGTTTGCAAATACATGGTGATGTTTAGGCTGATAGTAGCAATGGTGGTCCTTGTAGCTTTCTCTCTATTTTCCATTGATCTACCTCGTGCTTTTATACCACAGTTACATTTTGAATCTTTAAACTAAAATTAAATTTTACCACAAGTATGGAAATAAACATGCAATATTATAGATATGATAATGGTTACCTAATATGCATGTAAATATGATAAAAAAATTGCTACAATGCTTAAGAAATGCTCATATAAGAAAGCTCAGGAAAATATACAATGGCATGCAATGGAGGTAATCACCTCTCCATTTTACCAAAAATTCTCTACATTGTGACTACTACTAATTTACTTTATTCACTCCTAAAACCATGCTCCACTTATATTCTATGAAGGCCTATTTATATTGAGATGCAACTCTTTGCCTTTAAGATTCCTATGAAACCTCACTATTCTATTGTAGAAACTCATGTACATGTGGACTCCATGCACATTTACATCATTATACATTCTCACATTTGTGCATTTATTACATTATCTTAATAAATTACTTAACTTCTAATCTAAATATGTACCCATGAAGATACATTAGTAAAGAACCAAATTATGTAATATATATTTTCCAATATTCTATATGTTCTTGTTTGGATTTATTTATGTGAAACTACCTTAGGTCTTAAGGTACCCCACATGTTCTTTTCATTCTCATTTTATAAAAATATATATCAAATTTAAGTCAATCTTCATATCCTTTATAGCAAACAAAATATATCAAGAGAATGTAGAAATGCATATGTAAGATTTGATCTTACATAAAATAAGGAGCTAAGATATATATATCATCTTTACTAGTGATATGAGGAATGAGGTTCAATACTCATTATATGTGTTTTCAATTAGAATAAGAAAATCTTAATATATGAAGATGAAGTTATGAAGCATAGGATATAAAACCTTTGTCAAAAATCGATAACAATATAGTTTTATCCTTTCAATTGTTTAAAATTCCAAAAGATCCTCCTTTCATATATAGATGAAAATTTTATAGTTTGAATATAGAAAATAATTAAAGGTCCATAAATGGCTAAGAAAGCTTAAATTTTAATTTTAAATAAAGTGCAACAAGTAGGCCGATACAACCAAAAATAAAAATGAAGATTGAAGTGGATGATATGGTATTTGTATAGTTTCAATCACAATAGTCAATATTGAGGGAGAAATAAAAATTCAAATCCTCATATTTCACAATATTTGATGGAATAAACTAAACACAACACTTTACTCAAATATAATAGCATAAATAAATACAAAGCAAAAAAATAATAATAACAAACCTAAGGTTGGAATGATGTCTTTAGGAACCCAAAAATTATCACACATAAATATAATAGATTGGGTGGAAGAGGTGTATAAATGCATCTATTAGTCACATATTGATTATATATTGCCCTTAATCAATAAATATTAATATTAGGGAATAAAGTTAATTTTTCAAAGTTAATTTTTCAAGGTTATCCTATGTCTGGTCATATTATACAATATTGACCTTGACCATGATAAAATATTACACGATTCAATACCCCTTGTAATTTGAACTGAGGATCCAAGGAGAGAAGACATTATAATTGCCCCCCATAATGGAAGCTATACTTTGTCAATCCACTTTGATAAGAGGATCCATAAAATCTCCCTCATCATCCTATAGGAGACCTATAATCATCTTAAACTTTGTTGTAATATTTTATAATCTTATAATACAATTTTCAGTAGGATGACCATCTTACTTATAGTATCCACAAGAAGGTTTTGGTTTTTGAATGACTTTGAATACCATTCCATTTCTTGATATTTATATTAATTAATTTGAAATTCTTTCCATAAGATTCTTCATGATGAGAGTGACCATAATTCCTTTAAGCTGCCTAGAAATGAACTAGAAGAGATAAGAGCATCTCAAGGATTAAATCATTATCCTCTTTTATAAATATAGAAACAAAATAAACCATTAGTCCAAAAATTTAAAATGAGAAACATTAGAAAGTAATTTTAGCACATTTTGGATCTTCTTCAGAATTTTAAAAGATGTAATATTTTCTATTAATACTTTAAATATCTTAATATAGTTCTTAACATTGTTGAAATTTGTCATTTTGAGTGCAAAAATATCCATATTCAAGTGATTGACTTTTGTAGTATTCATATTACTAAATAGGTCTTACAACTTGGGTCCAAATTTTGTTGAGATCCCTTTCATCTTTGATATGGAAATGAAAATCTAGCTCAATCATCAACAAAAACAAACTGATACCCTCCTACTATGTAACAAGTTACTTCAACAAGAGCATATGTTGTCTTCTTGAAGATGCACCGAAGGATTTTACTCTAGAATAGCCTAATCATTTGACTTGAACATATGTTGGTTTTCCTATTCAAATGGATGATATATTTCATGGTATCGATCACATTCAAATTTACCTCCTCCACTCTGAATGTCCTTAAACAATACTACCACTATAAAGATATCAAAAAATAATGCAAGCTAAAAAATGGGCTCAAAACATATTTATATGTAAAGTTATGGCCTCTAAATTTATGTAATAAGGCTTCAAAACAATAAAAATATGAATACCCCAATCCCCAAAATAATGAAATTTATGAAGAATATACGACTTGGTACAACTACATTTATTTACTACACCCACTTATATTTTACCATTTTTATGCTTCTATATGCTATAGGAATAGATGAATGATGCTTGGTTTTATTTGGTTAGAAGATATGTCTTATTTATATAAAACTTTAGCTTTTATTCTCGATGGTGTCGAGTCAATGTACATATCGATTGAGAATATAACCTAATATAGTCAACAAAAAGCAAGGGGGTTGTGAGGCTCAAACGTATACCCCTTGAGTGATAAGTTCCTAAGGATACCTATGCTAGCTGAGAACCAATACCAATGAATTTGGTAGTAGAAATTACTTACACCCAAATGTTGAACCATGAAAAATAAGGGTAGCAAGGGTTAAAATTATGACTTATGCTGATTAAATGACATGACACAAGAAATCAACATTATTATCACTATACTAGAGGAGCCTATCCTTTAATGAGGATACTTTACTCATTAAAAAATGTGCACATGCATGTGCCCATCTAACCTTAGAATAGAAAAAATATGCAATGTCGAGACTCAAACCTAGTACCTTTCACTAACAAATTCTTAAGCCTATATTTCGTAAACAATATGATAAATCATATGGTCAAGAGAATAAATGAATAAAATCCTTGAAATTTTGTTACTTCATAGGATGAATTGTATCTATTTTGAAGAGAATACGTTGGTAAGAAATGTCAAAAGAGGTTTCCCCTAAATCTAATAGCTAATGCAAAAAGGTCGTTCTCAAGATGATTAGGATGGGCATAAAGAAGGGGATGATGAGGAAGACATGATAAATATCTTGTGATCATATGAAACCCTAAAATGTGTAAACAAAAAACACATAGTATGAGACCCTTACAACATAATGAGAGAACGAGAATTAAGGCATATGGTGGCATCAAAATATTTTGAAGGAAATACTCATTTTTATAAAAAAAGAAAAACCCTAGATCATCATTATGGCAATTTTTTTGGCACTCTAGTTTAACAAGGTGGTGCTCTTGTCTAAAGTGTTAGAAAATATCAAATTTTTATAAAATTTTTTCTTTTTAGATCTTGATTTTGTTCTATAATTGATGATGCCTTGGATTTTGTGATTGTCATAGGTTTCTAGATGACATAGAGAGGTTAAGATGTTCCTGATGGTGTGGTTAGAAGGGTACAAACAATACTATGGAGTAGATATTTCAATGTACGACATGAAGGATAATGTCTCCCTAGAGGGAAATGATAAGTATAAGGTGGATGAGGAGACTCATATTGCCATGAATGTTAATACCATGCCTAATGGTTCTCATAAGTAAACTCTTAAATATTTAAAATTTGACTTGTGACTTTTAAGATTAGACTTGATGTGTGACGTGACTAACTAAAATTACATGTAAATACAAGTACCTTTTATGGGTGGTAGAACATGATCACATGGGTTCCTCTTATTTTGTCACTCTAATTCCATCCAAGACTATTATGAGGTTTTCATATATATAATTCCTAGTTGGTGGGTATACATAGGGAAGTTTTATGCTAGCTTTTCATGTGAAGGAGGCCTTAGTTGGATGGACAAGTTAGGTAGATGATGAGGAAAGCATTGTGTACTTAAGGTCTAGGCTAGCATGGGATGATGAGAGTTAAAGGATGATGGTAAATATTATAATATATACACAAGAGAATATTATGGAGATAAATTCCTTAAGGGAGAAACTAGACCATGTATATGGAGTGATATTTGGATTGTAGACAATATTTGAGCAATATCTGGTGGTGATCAAGTAGCTTAGAATTGATTCTTAGGGTACAACAAGTAGTGTGTAGTAGCCTCCTCAAATGGATGCGATCCATAAGGTATAGATACATGTAAAGGATAGATATGGGTGTGGGTGATGTTGTGGATGTATAGAACATTGGCATGACCATTAGTGGTTTTATACTTATAGCATTATATATAGAAAATATTTTTATTTTGAGGAGTCATCTTGTGCATTATCTTTTCATGCACTTTCTTTTATTTATTTTTCTCTTCCTTTTTTTTTCTTATGACTTGTGACAAGGCATAAATGATACTATTAATGGCATAACCTTTGATAAATAATATAAATGGATAAGAATTGTAAATAATAGATCATCATAATGTAATTAATGAATGAATGATAACTAAAATTTGTATAAATTAATACTAATTAGTTAAGCAAACTCCAATATAATCACTTCTATTACATGATAAATGATCATTGAGGAGATAGATTTAGATGGATGAATAAGAAATGCCTAAAAGAGGAATGAACCTTGATTTAGAAATTAAAAACTTAGTATTTCTTACTTGTCAAATAAATTTATAATTTTATGTTTTTTTTTTTAGGAGAGTAAGAGAATGCCATCTTTGTCAAAGTGCTAGCCAAGTAATATATAAAATCCATGTAGTGTGTATATAATTTTTTAAATAGTATACTTAAATAATGATAATGTATGATCTCATAGAAGTGCATAGTGTGCATAGAAATAAGATATCATATGAGAGATGTGGGATAGTATCATGATGCAAACATGAATACATGTATCTCATGGAAAGGAGCCAAACAAGATAATAATAATAGTCATATGATGTCTTCTTGATGGGGTTTCTCCCTCTTTCCTTTAAAATTTTCTTTCTGGTTTTGATTTTTGATGCACCTAATTAAGTTTTTGACAACTATTTTCTCTTTTTTATATTAATTTTTTAATGATAAGTATCATCTCTTTTGCATTTTTTTAGGTCTAAGTTCTAAAAAAGTTGCAACATCAATCACTACCACTAGTTCTATAACTAATATGGGATTAATACATTTGCTTAAAAAACTTAGCCTAGTCCTAGTATTTTTTTTTTTTGGTAATTAAGGTACAAATACATTACTTCCGAGTTTTCCAGGTTGACCCAAAACCTTTTACAAAAATCAGTACTATCCTATTACGAATCAAAACCTCAATAGGGACAGTTTGTCCTTCGCTACTAGTACCCTTCTGAGGCCACCCTGCTAAGGAAGAGCACAACCCCCTACACATATTTACAAACACCTTAGACCATAGGTAGCGGTCCATCGCTATACTTTCCTGCTGCCCCAGCCGCGAAAATGCGACTTGTCACAAAATCATGACGTCCTCAAGTCTTCTCCATCATTTTCTCTCGAGAGTCGTGAAACGGTGACATGTCATGAAAATGAGACATGTCATGAAATCGCGACATTCTACCTTTGTTCTACTCCTTTACCACTATAAGTTGCAAAAATGTGACATGTCACGAAAATGAACCATGTCACGAAATCACGATATTCGTCTCCCATTTTGCACTCTTTTTGCTTCCAACCGTGAAAATACGACATGTCACGAAATCGTGACATCCTTAAGTCGTTTTCATCTTTTACTTTGGATAGTCGCAAAAATGTGACCTGTCGCAAAAAAGAGACATGTCGAGAAATCGTGACATTCTGCTTGCGTTCCGCTCCTTTGCCTCTGCATGTCGTAAAAATGCGACATGTCATGACAATGAGACATGTTGCAAAATCGTGAAATTTGTCTCCCATTTTGCACTCTTGCCACTTCCATCTATGAAAGTGGGACATGTCACGAAATCACGACGTCCTTAAGTCTTTTCCTTCATTTGCTCTGGATGGTCACGAAAATGTGGCATGTCGCGACAGAGAGACCTGTCGCAAAATCATGTCAATCTGCCTTCGATCTGCTCCTTTGCCACTGTCTGTCGTGAAACTGAGACATGTCACGAAATCATGACATTTGTTTCCCATTTTTTTCTCTTGCCACTTCTAGCCGCGAAGAATTGACAAGATGCAAAATCGCATCGTCCTTGAGTCTTTTCCATCATTTGCTTTGGATCATTGCAAAACCGCATCATGTCAAAAATGCGACATGTCGCGACATCATGACACTTCTACCTCTTTGTCCTCCTTTGTTGCTTTTGGACACAAAACATCAACATTTCACGATATCACGACACATTCGCCTCCTTGCTTCTTTTCTTGGCTTTTGCCCGTGAAAAGTCAACATGTTGCAATATCGCGACACTTTCACCTCCTTACTCTTTCTCTTCTCTTTTGGTCATGAAAATGAGACATGTCGCGATATCACGACACTTTTCCCTTCCTACTCTTTCTCTTCTCTTTTGGTTGTGAAAATACATGTCGTGATATCGTGACATTATTCCTGCATACTCTTTCTCTTCTCTTTTGGTCGCGACAATGTGACATGTCGTGATATCGTGACACTTTTTCCCTCTTGCTCTTTCTCTTCTCTTTTGGTCATGAAACAGTGACATGATGCGATATCGCGACACTTTTTCCGTCTTGCTCAACATGTCGCCAAAACGCGACACTTTTTCTTTCTTGCTCAACATGTCACGATATCACGACATTTTCCCTCTTACTCTTTCTCTTCTCTTTTGGTCATGAAAATGTGACATGTCACGATATCGTGACACTTTTTCCCTCTTGCTCTTTCTCTTCTCTTTTGGTCATGAAACTGTGACATGTCGCGATATAGCGACACTTTTTCCGTCTTGCTCAACATGTCGCCAAAACGTGACACTTTTCCCTTCTTGCTCAACATGTTGTGATATCACGACACTTTTTATTACATGCTCAACATGTCGCGATATCACGACACTATTTCTTTCTTGCTCAACATGTCGCGATATCATGACACTTTTCCTAGTATTAATCCTTGATAGAGCTACATTACCAATTTCCAAGACTAGTTCTATAGTCATTATGGAGGTAGTGCAATTGTATTAAAACTAAATTACTAATCTCATTTTTGTAATTACATTTTTTAGGAATGAGACAACCCATGAAAATAATGAGCATATCCTAGATACTAATTGTACTTAGATAGACTTGACTATCAATAATATTCTAAGACATCCACACACTTGGTTATAATATGATCTAGTATTCATATAAACAAAAGAAAAAAATGCATCAAATGATAGACCTCTCTCCATAAAGGATGGGAGAGTAGGAAAAATATCCCTAATGGGGATTATGTAGTGAATGTAAAATTTATGTTCTTAGGAGGATAATCCTCCCAAGTATATAATATTCAATATGATCATGTGAACATTTAGTCTCAATAATAATGTAAAGTAAATATAACTGAGAAGACGAATTTACTTTGTTGCCAAAAGTAATATGTTTTATCATATTGTAATCTATTTTTGAATATGAATTATTTGAATTATTAAAAATATGCTTCTCACTTTTATGACATACCTTAGACCAAAAAATAGGGCTATGATATTATTCTCTAGAATGGATTATAGGGTATGCAAGAGAGGACTTAGGAAAATTTGTATCAAAAAGTGGACTAAAGTGACAAGGATTATACATAGAACTTATTCCACATGCATGCCTAGGTGACTCACTCAAGTGAAGTATGGGTATGTGAAATGTGTATACTTGGATCCAACATAAATAAAGTGATTGACACATTTAACTTTACTAGTGAAGGGTTAGTCAATGATATGATTAATGTAAAAGCAAAAACCAATGGTTGAATCTTCAAATTTGAAACTTGGCATATAAACTTGGGTATAATCATAATTAAAAAACAATTTAGAATATTTTTGAGGCACTTTAGGACTAACTTTGGACTCTTTAGGAAGAATATGACTTTAGGACCTAAAATGCCTAGTTGATCATATTTATACCTTTTATTTCATGATAATGTTATTATTCCTTACAAAACTAAAGTAGATATCATCATCAATTACCTTTGAATAGGTACGAGACTTAGGTTTTACTTATTTGGATGACTTTTTAAGGATAACTTCAGAAGGATTTTAACTTAAATTTAGGACACCATGACTTTGACCTTTGGTAGCACCATGAGGATAAATGATTTCCACGTGTGCAATAGTTTTTCCACTCTTTCATAAAGTTTAACATAGTCATTCTCAAAAGGAGATTTTTGGGTATGATAAGGCATAACATTCTTGTAGATATCAAGATTTTTTATATGGATGTTGAATATTGATAGTCTTAGATACAAACCATTTAAAAAATACATCATATCTAGATTTTTATTCTTCTTAAATAAATTGAAATTAAATTTTTTATCAAATAAATCAAATAAGAGTTTCTTGAAATGGTGACATGCTAGGAATATCTGGGAATACCATGCTATAAATAAAACAATTTATTGCAAAATCTAGTATTCCTAGAATTTATGTTACCAAATGCAATAGGCTTTTTAGGTCATTTAGGAATTGCCTTTTGGAGCTAGTTCATAGTCATAGGTAAGAAACCATTAAAAGCATAGTTGGTAAGCAATTTTTGCTGCCATTGCTCTTCTTGAGTTTTCTTCATGAGGTAGATAGATATTATTGTTGATAATTTGTTTTCATTGTAACTATATTCTTGAGTAATTGTACATTATTGATTCCATTGCTAGCAGCTACTCTATAGTTATTCTTAGGCTTTGTCTTTCTATATCCATATTCTTAAATAATTCTTCCAATATTTATTGAATATGGCTTTATACCACTCAAATTTTTGACGATAAATTGCCTTGATTACCTTTTGTATTTGGGGTAAGAACACTATCATGAATATATATTTGATGGTATCATTATCAATATAATGTTTGGATTGGTAGTTAAAGTCTTTCCATATATTAATTAAGGCATTAATTGTCTCCTATAACTCTTTATTTACCATGAAAATTTGATTACTAGTGTTATCTTACCTCTAAATTTATTTTTAACCAATTCCACTAGTTGATCAAAGTGTTGAAAGTATAATCTGATTCATGGCCAAGGCTTGATACTATATGATGTATTCATGAATAGGTCTAATGGATTTCATTATACAATGTTTTAAATTTATTGTAATATTTTATTATATAATCCCTATGGATTGAAGTTAAACTTATTATGGTAAAACCCATCTTATAAACTTATAATTAATCTTAAATCCTTTCTTGTTATGCTATCTTAAGGTTAAATTCATTTATGTATTTGGGGACATTTTGTGCAGAGGAGAGGAAAGGAATTGGAAGGAGCCAAAGCCAACTTTTGAAGAAGCTACAAAGAGCTGGAAATTATAGAGAAACAAATTTTATTATATGAGGAGCGGTGGAGGAAGCGGAGGAAGTGGAGGAGGAGCAAAAACGACAGGTAGGAATTTTGATCCAATGGAAGGAGAAGATCCAGAGGTAGGGCAGAATGCTATAGCTGGAAAGGAAAAGGATTCTCTATCAGCTCAGTTTGAAAAGGCTTTTCAAAAGGTACAAATCCTCCAGATAAACCCTCAGACAAAGGGTCCCACTGGGGTTCGGGAGCTAGCAACAAGGGCCCAACCTTTTTGGAAATGCTAAAAGGGAAAAAGAAGGAGCCAGTCTGTGAACTACTGCCCCTAATACCAAATAATAATAGGTTAACTGTGCCAGTGGAGATTATGGAAATATTCTTGGATATGGAGGCATCATCCTTAATTGGCAAGTTTTTAGGAGGAAGGCCAGACATTGAGACTATTGACTCATGGGTCGTGGCAAAGTGGAAAACTTCAGGATGCTAAAAAATTGTAGCCATGTCAAGAGGTTTTTTTATGATAAGACTCAAAAACAAAGATGATGCAGAGCACATCTTGACAGGATGACCCTGGTTTCTAGGAAGGTGTAGCCTTTTTCTAAGGAAGTGGGGGGAGTATTTCAACCCTGAGAAGCAAAACATTAATATAGCACCCATTTGGGTCTGCTTACCAAACCTCCCAACCCAGTTTGTTAATGAGTACTAGCTTTGTGGCATAGCAAATATGATAGGAGAGCTCGTGGTAATAGACAATTCAACCGGGCAAGGACTAGGCGGCATGCCAAGATCTTGTAAATGCAAACTTGGATTCGTCTACCTTCTCGGGTGGACTAGCATATGGAGAGTTTCTAAGGATTTCAGGGGGCAGATTTTATAGCGTGTGCAAAACCCGGGCCACCTTCAAGCCCAATGTCACAATACGCACAGGAAGCCACGAGTGAAGGTTTTGGGAAGCTAATTGGAGAGGGATCCCAAAGTTCAAGGACGCGTCTTAACTTGGAAGGATACCGACAAGTTAATAATAACCAGCTCGACCAAGCCAACACGACTGGAAAAATCCAAGAGAAAGGAAAGCAACATAATGAGGGAGGCAAAAATCATAAGGTATGTAATAAATATCCCAGCTTGAACATGTTTGATATCCTAGCAAATCTAGAAGTTGAAAAAGAAAATAGTAAGGATGATACCATTAGTGTCAATTTTCCTGAAACCCTAGACTCCCCATCTAAATCAGGACCATCTCCAGTTATGACAAAAATCCCCAAAAGCTATGCTCAAAATGAAGAAAAATTGCCAGGTCATTTCAGTTTAAACATGGAAAAAATAGAGTCAAGAGTCGAAGTTGTGGAAATAAGAGCTATGAATGTAGCTCCTAATCTGGTAGAGGAGCAAATTATCCCTTATCAGACGAGCCCAACGGTAAAAGGTTCCTTGAAGGAAAGCCCCTTGTTTAGGAACCAGATAGGAGAGGTGAACGAAAACAATGTTGAGGATGAAGAGGGAATTGAAAACCCCCAAAATGAGGAATAAGGTTCAAGCCCTAGACTATCACAATATATGCCACCTCATTTCAGTCCAAAATAGACTAGAAGCACTACCAAGCCTCCGATAGATTATGGAAGTGAAAGAAAGAAAGGGAGAATATCTACATGAGGGCACTATAGAATGAGAATCAATGAAGAAATTGCAAACAGAAAGCAAATAACATTGTTACAGCAAGTTATTCCTGGCCAGGATAATAGCAAAATTGACAAACCCCATTTAGATCAAGGAAGGGGGTGGGGAAAAAATATCAAACAGTCTAAATGAAGTTTCTCTCATGGAATGTGAGAGGCCTAAATGACCCACCAAAACAAAGGATGGTGAAGTCTATAAGGAAGGATTGGAATCCTACTATCATTTTTCTTCAAGAAACCAAAACAGATGTGGCACAATCAACACTTATAGCTAGAAGGATTTGGAAGCAAGGGGAAGTGGCCTTTCCCAAGGGGGAGCATCTCGGGGCCTCATGATCTTATGGGATCCTATTAAAATAGAAGGAAGTATTATTCAGGCAAATGAAAGAGTCTTAAGCATATTATTTCATGATTTTGATACTAATAAGAATTGGATTATGTCAAATGTTTATGCCCCCACCTCTGTCCAAGGGTGATATGAACTGTGGGACTCAAGTACTTATTTACATTCTGAATCTGATCCTTCGACCTATTTACCTATTTTGTCATATTTCTTGGAAATTCAACACAATAATACAATTCATGGTTTATATCATTATTGTCTCTACTATTGTCAAATTTGCTATCAGATGTAACATATCATCATCCTTGCTATTAATATGTCCTAGTTTATTATATTTTTGTTTAGTCTTCACTAATTTTGTGCATATGTTTGAAGATTTAAAATTATTGCTAACACATTTGGTACATATGTTTTTTGTACATTCTTTTCCAAAGTTTAAGTCATATTCTCTATCTATTCCAGGAACATGATCATTTGTTGTTATATCATTGGTGTCATAACTAACATTTTCATCATAGGTTTGTTCTTTAAGCTTTTAATCAATTTCTCTTGTCTCTTATTTTTGTCTTTATTAACTTCTAGAAATAATAATACCATATAAATTATTTTTCCTATATCAATAGGTAATGTAATAGATTCTTTAGAGTGTTCATTTTCTTCATTAATCTTTGAGATTAGATAATAACCAATGTTGCAAATTTTTATCTTTAGCTTCTTTGAAAATTGATTGTAATTCCTCATTTAATTTTATTGATAATTCTTTATGTTCTTTAGTATTTTTCATCATACGTCATGTGCAATAATTTAGATTTTTCAGCATTTCCTTACTCTTTTAGTGATGTATCATGATGTCTATTTGCTTTCTTGATATGATGTGTTTTTCTATCTTTAATCATGATTTTCAAAATAATTCTTCAAATTTAATTTCCAATTATTCTCTTTATTGTAAAATTCCTTATTTCTACCAAATTAATTTTTTTGTTTACTTTCTCAACTTTTCAATTTTTATATTCTTCTTCTTTTAGTTTCTTATTCCTCAAATTATCTTTTAATTTCTTCTTATAACTCTCATTAATTAAATTTCCTTTCTTAACAATTCAACTAATTTCCTAAAATTTGTTCTTTCAATTGTTTTCTTCAATTAAATAGTCTTCTTCTTCTTATAACTCCCTTCAATTTGTTTTTCTCCTTCTTAAATATTTTATTCACTTTCTTATTTTACTTCAATTTCAATTTTCCTTCTTTCAATTAATTTGTCATTCAAATAAATTTTCACTTCTTATAACTCTCTTTAATTTGAAATAATTATTCATGTTACTTAATTCTCTTCTTCTATATCTAAATAATCAATAATTCAATTTCTTTAATCTTAATCAATTTTAAATAATAAATTTTTACCTTAATATTCTTATTCCAATTCTCCAAATTAATTAATTCTATCTCTTGAAATTAATTTCCCCTAAATTTCATAACCCTTTTAAAATTTTAAAGCTTTCGAACTTTAATAATTGTATGGGAGAGAATTTCAAATACCTTCTACTTAGGCAAAATATCATTGGCATTTCTAACACTGCATAAATTTTCTCAGTGTAACATCTCACTAATTTTTCTTGAGGTATTATCTTCTCCTTCGACATAGACCACCAAGCTCAAACTAGTATTTTATTTCAAATGCTTGTCCTTAGTTGTAATCCACTAGACACAAAATAGGCTCCTTTTTCTACACACTCTCTCTAGGTGTAGACCTCTAGAATCCTATTGGTTATTTTGGTCATCTGCTTCTTCAATGTTCACATGTTCTTTCCAGAAATTTCACCTCAAACATCCTTGTTTTACTTACATTCCTTCTAGCACTATCACTTTAAACATCATTGTTCTACTCTCTATTGACTATAGCTTCTACAAGAATTCTGTACAATTGTCCTATGAGTTTATTTTGTTTTCCTTTGTCTCCTTCAAAATCCTTGTGCTCATGTTGCTTTTCATTCACCTTTGTCTCCTTAAAAACTCTTGCACTCTATTCACTTCACTTTCATGCATTATTTACTATGCTCACTTAGATTCTTCATTGTGCTTGCACTCCTACTATCTTCCTCTAGAACCATCTCCTTCAACCTTACAATCATTCTTCCTTCAACTCTCTCACAAGTTCTTTCTTGTTTCTATCTCACTCAACATGGCTCTTTCTAAGCACACACAAAAGATGGATATAATACCACTGTTAGCAATTTTATGCTATTTTACTATTATAAAATATATCACAATATCTCTCAATCTTCCTAAGACACAATTCACACAAAAAATATCATAAATAATTCACAGTAAAATCACTAAAATATTTATTGCAAATACATCTACTATAAGCAATGTATAATTACAATGCTTGTTTGATACTCTATTACATGGATTTGTCTTCAATATATAAATACATGAGACTCTTCATATACACATGACTCTTGAACTTTACTCTACTCAAACTCATGGGAGATCAACTCTTCATATTTCCCTCTTAGATAATAAATATCACATATTACATGAAAATAAATTCTCTCATGCTTACTCATAACTCTTTACTTTTAAACATGACACTCCACACACACAACTCACACTTACTAACTTGACACCTCGCACATACAACTCCACACTTATTTACATGACATATACTATAAACTTAGACCCTAATTTAAATTATTTACAAGGTATATAATATAATACCTTCAACATGATGTTCAGTCTCCTTTGCACTCTAGTCAATCCTTTTGGTGAAGCCTTTCTTTGTGCATCGTCTATCATTTTTATCTCTATATTTTTGTGTTCTTTTTAGTTTAAGGGGGACCCTCATTGTCATAACCCATCTATTACTATATTTTTGATGTTTCGATAGTGACTAAGGGTACCAAATATTTTTCTTTTGCAAGTTTGTATGTGGCATCCCTCCCTTTTAGAATTTTCCTCTTCTATATTTATCCATTCGTATGCCATGGATCTCAAGGTGGACCTTATAGGGGCTAGTAATCCTAAAGGTTTATTGAGGGTTTCACAACTTAAAATCTTTAAGATACTTTACCTTTTGTTGCTCCTTCAATGTTAAGCTCCTCTTGAGAAAATAGGAACTTTCCTAGTTACTTTCTTGTTCAATCACCTCAGACCACTCCACTTTCTTCCTCCATGTTACTGGATCTAGTTCCTTAGGACCACTCACAAATTATGAATTCCAACCTCACTAGGGAACTACAAACACCATCAAACATAGAAGAAATTTATGCAAGCAACCCTTCCTTTGTAGGAAGAAAAGGATTCAACATGTCCTAGGTAGGGTGGAATCCTTCCAAGGGTGAAGCTCATTTAGTTGTCATCATAAAGTCTTTGGGACTCTATCTCATGGTATAATTCACCTTAGCTACCATCGAAAAGGCTTGTAAACCATAGATTATTTTTTCTAGTTTATCATCTAAATTTCATGATGTAGGAAGCTTCAAATTTAGCATTAGTTTATTGTAAATGCTCTTCCTTGACTACACTTGTGATGGGTATTTTAGATTTATCTACTTCATAGGTTTTAGGGGCTTTGGATCCCCTCATATTCTCTTATCCTATTCATATTTGAAAAATATTATGATCAAAATATCCTTTGTGATAGGATTTTCCCATTGTAGTGATTCTTCACTACAACTTTGGTGACTCATACTAGATCTCTTAGTAGTAGGAGATAAGAAACCTAATAATAAGTGTTGTATCTATTAGGTATTGAGTAATATGAGGAAAATATTGAGTCTTTATACAACTAGAATGAATGGGAGAATAATACAACGATGAGAGCTAATATTCTTGGGACTTATAAAAAACTAAGGGGAATATCTCCTTTTATAGGTCTCATCTAGTGGGATGGCTCCTAGAATCTACTTCCTTTAATTTATCATGATACTAATATCCTTTTGATAGAGGGATGTGATATGACTTCTTTTGTGTCTTGACAGTGGAGATATCATCAGCCTCTTTTTCATTGTATGATTGCTTGTGGTGGTATTCCTTTTAGATTAGTGGTTTAAGATAATAATACTAAGAAGGATTGTGCTTACCTCATATCCTATGAAGGTTATCCTTCAAGCATGATAATGATCTAGCTACAGGTCTAGAATCACTCATACCTTGCAACACCTAGAAAAACATGTTATATGTATTTATATATACAAAGGCCCTGGAAGGGTTGATGGTACACCCTCATTTTTCAAATGCTATGCCATACCAGTACACTCAAAGATCTTACCTAGACCAAAGTCCCATACTTTAGTAATATATCACTTATTTCTATGGACCAAATGTGTTACACCTAGAAACCCATTTGGTCCAACTTGCTCCTCCTTCTCCTTTGATATTATATTAATGTTTAGTTTTCCCATGGATAGTTGTTCAATGTGGTATTCATAACAAGGTATATTTAGGAGTATGACCTTGGGTCCATCTCTTATCATAAGGTATCTCGATGTACAACTAGTTTGTAGGTAGCTATCTAGTTTGGAGATTGAGTCCTTTGATAGATTGATACCAAATGAAATAAGGAGGTCCACCATCAATCTCCATATATTATCTAACTATATCATCCTCGTTATGACCAGTTATGGATTTGTTCTTATTGCATTCACCACTACTTTTGGTATTGTGAGAGATTCAACTTCATTATAAATTAGACAACTATAGACTAACCTATCATTATGAATTAGAGTCAGGTGGAAATAACTTATATTAATTGAATTGGTTTTTAAGTCTATGTTCTGTACATCCATTGACCATATTGGTTCCTATTTATTTGTCAATATTTCCTTCAAATATTCCTCTGGTAATATTCTCAGTTATTTAGACTTATCCTTGGCTAGTTGAGGAGTATTTAGAGATGTTGTACTTGATGGATGTCAAATATTCTAGAAGGCCTAGGCTCAATATACTCATGGTAGTGGTAAACCCTCCTTGTTTAGTTGGTTTTTTTCTTATATTCCTCATATAATTTTAATCTTAGTGAACACCACATACACATATACTCCTTACCCTTTCAAAGTGACTAGAACCTACTCTAGGTGAGCAGTATTTAGGTTACTGATAGTTAGAGAGTCAATTTTGTATTATTGGGTTGAAGCTCCAACCTTTGGATAGTGGGAAAATATCTATGAAGATATTCCTCTCTTTGGTATTGCTATGGTAAGCCAAAAACTTCCTCTGTGATGGGTGATATGGGGGTGAGTGTTTGGGAGCCATGTAGTGGGTCTCCTTGGATAGTGATTCTAGGCTAAGAAAGCACTCCTAGGATGGTTAAGAATGATATATTATAATGGGATAGGTGCATTCTACCAATATTTTTATTAATTCAAGTATTGAGGTAGCTGATATTGAGTTCTTCGATAGTCTTGATTTTGGAACCTCTTCTCACTCTATTTATTTATCGGGTTGAAGACCTCTTCTAAGAGATATTAGAACCTCATCTCCATTTTATCTATCCCAACTATAGGTTGGGAGTATGGGGCTAGACGAAAGGGAATGATAACCAAAGTAAGTTTTATGATTTGGATGGGTTGGGATTTTGAAAGCAATGATATTCGGGGCTTGGGCGGTAGCCTTCCTATCTAGATGAGATCATTTTCTACTTGGATGGCTATTCGATAGGCAAATGGATAAGAGTATCCTCCTTAGGATTTGACCATCATGGTGATATTAGAGTAAAAATAATTGAGATAGTATATACATGCCATACCTAGGGGGCCAGATATTGTCCAAGATTATATACCAGGCTTTTTAGAACTATGTATTAAATCCTGCATTGTCTCCATAGGAGCTTGTTTGATAGTCATCTATTGCGCTAACAAGGATGTTATATCTTTCTTATACCTTGAATATATGCACATTTAATCAATTGTGGAGGAAGAGTTATATACCATTCCCAAGATTTCCTCTTGAAGGATATTTATAATAGCTTCAAATCCATATTATACTTGTCAATGTTGTGCACCACACATAGGCTCACCAAATGATACATATATTCCAACGATGTGATGGCATATTCCTCAATGATATTTGATAATGATTTTATAGTTGGTCCATAAATTGGACTCCAAATAATAGGCGATATAGGAGGGATCCAGGGTCCACCATCATTCCATGTTGAGATCCTTCTAGTTGGTTGATTATGATGAGTGTCCATATCCTAGTTGGGAATCTTGTTGGTATACTTATGAAGCTCAAGGTCTTTTATACTCGGGAAGAGTAACCAAGTGAATAATAGTCTTTTTGACTAAGACAAAAGAGGGGAACTTCACCAAAGTCTCACTCTTTTGACTACATTAGTGGTTGATTTTGGGATTGTTCACTAGTAGAGCCATCAAACCTCTAGATTATTCAACCATAAAAGTTGTTACGTGAATATTTGGATGTGCTTCAGTAATAAATATACCAAAACCTTCACCAAAAACTTGGTTATAGTTAAATTAGCATGATTCATCCCACCAAGCATGCTAGTTTAACTAGTGAGAACCAGATATACTCTAGTACACACTCCAACATGGTGACCACATGTTATGGTTGTTAGGTATGTTTGGTACCTATACCTTCTAGGAAGTGTATAGTTTGGGAAGTTTGAGGAGCATGAATGTGTTTTCACCCAAAGCAAAAAAGCTTTATCAACCAAATTCTTCATGTTATACCCATCAACCTCTAACTCACCAACTTCGAGACCCTCTAGCATGCCAACATACTCCAACAATAATAAAAATGAGCCATTTATTCCTTTAAGTACCATACCCCTAGGGAACAATTTCCAAGGAGGGACATAGCATTATCAAAGAAAAAAGGAAAGATTACAAAATCATCAAAGAAGAAAAATCCATGAGCAAAAAAAAGTTTCAAGTTCTAATTGCCAAATCATTCAAATGTGAAATACTAAATTTTTTCATGACTCTTTTGTATTTATCCACTAGAAATATCATGTATATAGCTTCTTCAAAGATCTCCTAGATAAAAGTATATATGAAAATGTTTATTTCTTAAAGTTTGAACATCGATATAAGAAATGTTTCATAGGTTAGTTATCATTTTAGCGAAAATTTGGTAATCAAGATTAAGCCAAGCTTTCAAAATAGTCATAATAAGGATTTAGAAAAAAATAAATAGCTCAACCCAAGATTACAAAATATTTTAATAAACTTTAAACTCTTTAAATAAATATTTGAAATATAGTTTTTTAATACTATAATATTCTTATGGTATTTTATTTTTATATAATTATACATTAAGATTTATTTTCTTTAAAATTAATTAAAAAATACTTTTACAAAATAAGTATAATTATCTAGGGATTATTGGATATATTTTTTTATTATTTTATAAAACCAACATCCCATTCAAAACTTTAGTAAACCATTAGCATCAATTTGTAATTTTGAAAAATATTAAATTTCAATCAAGTTTATTAACATACATAAATATATTAACTTTTTTAAGTGAATGATTATAAAATGTTTTTCTTTAAAAAGTGTTTATATATATATATATATCTATTTAATTTGGTTATTTGGATTAATTCCCATAAGAATTTATTTGAATTTTATCTATTAAAAAATAATTGTAAATAACATAGTACATGTTTCTCTTTTATAATATGTTAGAAAGGAACAAACTATTAAAAATATAAAGTTCGAAATATCTTATTTATAAAAGCAAAAAAGTTAAAAATGTAGTTTAAAAAAATATTATATATATAAATAAAAGGAGTTATAAATTGATATTCAAATTTATAAAGAATAATTATCCAACAAGCAACCTAGAGGTCACAAGATTGTTGTCCAAAAGGAGGAACATGCAAAAAAGAAAATTTAAAAACTCTAAAAAGTGCAATGGTATACCAAGGGTTCTAGAGATGCAAAGGGTACCATAATCACCAAGAAAACTTGAAACACCAAAATCTCCAAAATCACACAATGTTCCAAGGTTTTCTAGAGGTAACAAAATCTCTAGGGGAACCAAAATCTTCAAAGGCTCTAGAATATCCAAAGGATCCAAAATCACCATATGCTTCCTATCATATGTGCCAATCATGTTGTTTGAATTTATTTTTTCTTATTACTCTGAGATGTAAATAGGCTATTCTTATGGCCTCATTTACAAGGTGATCAACCACCACATTATATCTTATATCAATGTGGGAGTATTGTATATATTAAAACTTCTAATCCAATTCTCTTAGTCTTATTTGAACTATTTGTAGTTTGATTTATGATAAATCCTTCCCCTTAGATAGAGAAGATATCACAAGTCTCAAATCACCATACACATGGAGTTGTTTAATACCTTGTTCTTTAGCCAAATTTTATCTCATTTCATAGTCTATCAATTCTACAACATTATTGGTTGTTTTCCCCAAAAAAAAAATTAACTAAAGCATTTTATTGCATGGTTCCACTAGTATCACACCACTATTCATTGCATAACTTGAGTTTTATTTAGAGGCTCCATAAAATAAAAGTGGAGGGAAATTTATCTTTGGAGGTTTGATTTTTCTAACCTGTGGTCTAGAATTTAGGAGATTTTGGAGATCCATTTGTTGCAACACTTGTATATATATTTTTTAATCTCCTGATATCTTGTTGTTTATCATATATAGCTTTTGTATTCAATACTATCTCCCTTGACACTCTATTGGTTAACACTCAAAAATTGGTTCTTTTGTCATAAATAAATACTATGTTTTATCCTTCCATATGTGCCAAATGATGAACATTGACATTGAATACCATGTTTTTTGATAAGATGCTTGTTGTTCAATTCCCATTTGTACATTTGGCCCTAATTGGTTAGGAAATTTTCTAAGTTTAAGGTTCCTAGTAGTGTTGATCCTAGTTGTTGGGTTATTTCAATCTAGTGTTTAATTGCTTATATACACTAAAAGAATAGATGTGATATTGTTTTATTGTTCTTAAGATACCTATGATAAATATGAGACCCCATGATATTCCTCTTAATAAGGTTATCTCCAGTATCTTGTTTTGGAGCACCAACCAAATAAAGTCTTAAAGTTTGGGGGAACCTTGTAATTACATACCATAGCTATGGTTGAGTTCTTTTAAATCTTTTATTGTAATAACATCCCTTGCTTGACTATGTAAATACTTGATCCACTAATAAAGTCCCATATAAGATGATATAGAATTTGGAAAGAATATTTAATCCTTTCAATTTATATGTGAAGTTGTCTCCACTAGTCTTGGCCAAGATGTGGCAGGGGTGGATCTCTCACCCATTCAATTAAGCTTACAAGAGAGTTAACACCCAAGTTTTGTAGGTGTATTTTTATTTCTAGGAAAAAATTATCAATTATTGGAGGTCCTCCTAAGACTAGATCATCTCATATATTAATTGGTTTACCATTCCATGGATTCTGAGAGGTATGATTTAATATAATATCTTTAGCTTCCACAATATGTTTCCAAATTGAGGAGGATATTGCTATGCTTTTCACAATTTTTATGATCTGGATCCCATTAGAGTTGTTCAGATATTTGTATTTTAATATTTTCTTACATGGAGATTCTGGTAAAGTGAGAATATTCTACATAGCTTAGAACTTAGTGCCTTGATAACAATTATTTTTTTTTTCATTTCTAGGTCTCCCTACTCCTTTGGCTTGGTAATAGTCTCCCAATTAATCAAATGGAACTTTTTCCTATCTGATTGCCTTCCCCCTTGCCATAGGAAAGTTCTTAACATTGCATCTAACTTCTTTAAGATATATAAGGGTGCAACATACACCAATAATTGATATATGATAAGAATTGCTAATACTTATTTGATTAAATTAATTCTTCCATCCAAACTCAACCAACCATTGCTATATTGTTGTATTCTCCTTGAAATATTTTCTAGAATTACATTCCAAGTTTTCTATTTTTTATGGGAGCCCTTAGGAACACCTAGGTAGTTAAAGGTATCACTACCTTTATGAAATTCTAAAATTTGAGAGAAACATCTATCTTCTTTTTTTGAAGTAATTATTGTGTAAAATATTCTCTTTTGGGTGTTTATCTCTTCCCCTAAGATTGAAGAGAAGTAATCTAAGACTTCTTTGATCAACCTAACATTTTATTTTGTATCTTCCCCTATTAAAATAGTTTTATTTGTAAATTGATCATGAGTGATTGTTATATATCCTATAGTTACTATAATTCCTAAAATTTCTATCCTTCTTCTCAATTTGGTTAGGGTCCTCCCTCAAATTTTAGCTAGAAGGATATAAAGGTAAGGGAAAAGAGGAAACCCTTGCCTTAATCCTCTAGTGGATTTAAATAATTTAGGATATTCCTCATTGATTAGAGGGGCTATCCAATATCCCTCTATGCAAACTCTTATTGAGTCTATCATTTGAGTTGGAAATTCAATTTTAGCTAACACTTGTGTTAAAAAACCAATGTCTACTCTATCAAAGGCATTAGCCATATAAAGTTTAATGGCTATTATTTTCTTTTTGGACTTGGGTGTAGGGTTTCATGAACCATTATAATGCTATCATATATTTATTTTCCTAGAATATAAAATAATTATTAAATTTAGTGTTTTAAAATTTAAAAATTAAGATTACTTAAGAAAATTATAATAAATTTTATAGACTAATAATACTAATTGGATTAATTTACATATGAATTATTTTATATCCATTAAAAAACTATTGTAAATAGTATTATACATGGTTATTTTTATTATTTTCCATAAAATATTAAACTCTTAAAAATATTAAAAGTAATAAATTTTGAAAAAATATTATTTATAAAAGTAAAATTAACAATTTCTATGTGAAGTTGTCTCCACTAGTTTTGGCCAAGATGTGAAAGGGGTGGATCTCTCACCCATTCAATTAAGCTTGCAAGAGAGTCAACACCCAACTGTTGTAGGTATATTTTTATTTTTGGAAAAAAATCTCAATGATTTGAGGTCCTCCCAAGACTAGATCATCCCATTTATTAGTTTGTTTACCATTCCATGGAGTCCAAGAGGTATGATTTAATATAATATATTTAGCTTCCACAATATGTTTCCAAATTGAGGAGTTTTCTATGCTTTTAACTGCTTTATGAGTTGGATCCCATTAGAGTTTTTTAGATATTTACATTTTAAATTTTACTTCCATGGAGATTTTGGTGGAATGAAAATATTATATAGGAGTGTAGTACTCAATGTCTTGCTAACAATTATTTTTTCATTTCCAGGCCTTCCTGCTCCTTTGTATTGGTAACAATCTCCCAATTAATCAAATGGAAATTTTCCTATCTATTTTCCTTCTCCATTACCATAGGAAAGTTCATAGCATTGCATCTAACATTGTCAAGATATATAAGGTGCATGATAAACGAATAATTGATATATAGGAAGACTTTTTAATACTATTTTGTTCAATAATTCTTTCATCTAAACTCAACCAACCATTGATATACTATTGTGTTCTTGAAATATTTTCTAGAATTGCATTCCATGTTTTCTATTTTGTTATGGAAGCCCAAAGGAACACCTAGGTATTTAAAGCTATCACTACCTTTTTGAAATCCCACAATTTGAGAAAAACCTCTATCTTCTGTTGTTGAAGTATTTATTGTGTAAAAAATGCTATTTTAGGTGTTTATCTCTTCCCCTATGACTGAAGAGAAGTAATATAAAACTTCTTTGATCAACCTAACATTCAGTTTCATGGCTTCCCCTAGTAAAATAATGTCATCTACAAATTGAGAATGAGTGATTGTTCTATATCCCGTAGCTATCCTAATCCTAAATTTTATTTCATTCTTCTCAATTTGACCAGGGTACTCCCTAAAGTTTTAACTAGAAGGATATAAAGGTAAGGGGAAAGAGGACACCTTTGCCTTAATCCTCCAATGGCTTTAAATAAGTTAGGAGATTTATCATTGATTAGAGGAGCTATCTGAGGCCCCTCTATTTAAAATCTTATCCAATATATCTAATGCACCTTATAGGGGCCATAAATATTGCTTCGAGTGTCCATTTTACCCTATTTTTTTTTAATTTCCAAAATGGCATGGAGAAGTTAAAAAAAGTGTCCAATTGCGTTTTGGGTAAAAAATACCTCTATGAGGCCCAAAATTAGCTTTTAATGTAATTTTCAGTTTTTGCAACTGAAAGAGTTATCATAACTATTAGTATAGAACTAGAGTGGGGTTGTTATTTTGGGATAATGGTTATTATTGAATAACAGATGCATGATTCCATTTTGAATGTCATACGAGCTCTTTTTTTGGGTAACTAAAAATAGCAAGTGAGTTGCTAAAAATAGAAAAGTGACTAAAAATAGTAAGGGGATAACGTAGGCTAGGGTTTGTTATGAGGAGTATAAGAAGTGGGATCCTCTATTGTAAGGGGGATGTGATTTCAGATAATGAAAAGAAGCATTTGCAGGTTTCTTTTTACTGGTGTATTTTGTCCTATTTCTTGTCTTGAAATTTACCCTTGGAGTCCATTGTTGATCTCTTGCAGTGAATTTACATTACTATCATTTGAGCTAGAAATCTAAATTTTGCTAACACCTGTGTTAAAAAATCAATGTCCACTCTGTCAAAGGCATTAGCCATATCAAGTTTAATGGCTATTATTTTATTTTTGGACTTGGCACTTGAATGTAGGGCTTCATGAGTCATTATAATATTGTCATATATTTGTTTCCCTAGAATATAGTATAATTGTTAAATTTAATATTTAAAATTTTAAAAATTAAGACTACTTAAGAAAATGATAATAAATATTATATTTTAATAATACTAATTGAATTAGTTTACATATGAATTATTTTGAATTTTATCCATTAAAAAACTATTGTAAATAGTATGATACATGGTTCTCTTTTTATTATATGCCACAAATCAATAAACTCTTAAAAATATTAAAAATAATAAATTTTGAAAAACATTATTTATAAAAGTAAAATTAACAAAAATAAAAAATAGTTTAAAATACTTATTAAATTCTTTATTAATAAAAAAAAAAATTGCTTAACAAGATGACGATAAATATTATATACAACTATTCCTATGTTTCTAGTTGAATTAAATTTCACATTTATTTTGAAATTTATATATATAATATTATTATTTTTAGCTTTTATAATATGATACAAATGAGTAAACTTTTAAAAATAAAAAGTTTTTAAATATTATAAAAAATAAAAACAAAATTGCTAATCAAAATGACAATAAATTTTATGTATAGCTCTTCTTGTAATGCTATTATGAAATCAGAAACTAACTCAATAAAGTATAATGTTATTCAGTCCTTCAATGTAAATCCTCTCTTTGGGTTGGGGAGGTCCAAGGTTCAAACCACGGTGTACCCATAAAGGAATAGGTTGGATGGCAGCAACCAGGATAAGGTTTATATAGGCAACATTCAATGGTGTTACCAATTTCCTTAAGTGTAAAAAAAAAAAACTATGTTTCACAACCTAAAAGAAAGGGTGGTGTACAATGTAATATTACCATTTGAACCCTTAAGTTTGTATACCATATATTGCTAATATGAAAAAAACAAATTGTAACTTAACTAGATATAATATTATTCAATCTGGTAATAGTAAATCTTAGTTTCTACAACCCAAAAGAAAGGGTGATGTACATGGTACTATTACTACTTGAACCCTTGACCTCTTTGTAGCCAAAGATGCTACTATGAAAAACAAATCCTAAGGAAATTGAATATGATGTTATTCACTTTTATCAATGTAAATCTTGGTCTTCATACCTAAAAAAAATAGGATGATGTACATGGTATTTGTAATGACCCTCCTTGCTCCACTAATGAAAAAGAATAAAATATGTACATAATTACCTTTTCTTGTGAGACAAGGTAATGTTGATGGCATCTATGAGTGCAGGTTAGATGTAGAAAGGCAATGAAGGGAAGCAAGTCAGTGGGAAATATAAGAGGGGAAGTGATGATTTGGATTTCGAGCACATGAAAACTCGCGTATGCATATCATTTAGGTGCATTATTTTGTGAGTTAAATTAGTTTGAATATTGCATGTGGACAATATATGAGAAATGTTTTGTCATGGTAATGAAGATGGGAGCCACTGGTGTGAAAAGACATATGGTTGTTTGCTATTGATGCATGAGTGTGTAAGTTTGATTCATGAAACACTCTATGGTGACTTGTGTGACTAAAAGTAGTAAAATGTTTGTTTAAGTCTTAAATTTACCTTTAAATAGTTTGAACTCAATGTTTATTTTTATGTTGCCATGACACTAGGGAAAGGTGATTTTTATATAAAGTATATATAGGAAAACAATTGTTTCATCCCTTAACTTTTTGAAAGGACAAGAAATGTTTTATAAAATAAAATATGGCTATGTTGATTTGTTTGTACTCTTGTATTTTAATTTATACATTAAATTATGCTGAGAAAACAAAATGGAGATGGCTCCACTTATGGCTTTGATGGCAGGTAGCACTGGCGCGATGATGGCAGAGATTCTCTCCACACAAAGCATAATGTGTTACTGACTATTGCTTGTAAAAGGAGAAAAATATTTATTATTCTTTTGGTTGGTTGTGTTAGTTGAACTTGGACGAGGGGATAATCCTTATTTAAAAAAAAAAACTCCCTTGGGATGTCTGTGTAATGATTGCTCATGGTAACATGTAGTAATGTTTTTTGGACTCAGTTTTATTGGGGAGGTGTGATTTCCTCCACCTAGCTGCTTTTATGGCTTGTGGGGTGTACTAATTCCACCCACCATTTTTTGTATGATTGATATTAATTAATAAAAGATTTTTTTATTAAAAAAATTCATGAAATGAAGAACACCATGCTAGAAAAACATGCATTGGTTATTATTTTTGGTTATAGAGGTGTTCCGTGAATATGGGAGATCCATCATGAAAAGTTAGTGCTTAGGTTGAAGAGGGAGAGTTTTTGGAGGAGTATTGGAGGAAAAAAAGAACAAAGAGAGAAAAACTTACGGGTAGCGGGTGGAAGGAGTTCTTCAGTGCTACAAATTGTTACAGCTCAAAAGTGTAAAAACAGGTTAGTAATTATGTGTCTATGCTGTGTGGAAATGTTTAAATGAATTTTTTTAACGAATGTTGATTCATTGGTATGTGAAATGATATCCCTGTGTAGAAAGGAAACAATAGAATGAATGTGTCGTTCGTGGAATGAATTTTATGATCATATAGAAGTTTTCTTTATTCTATTGTCACGCAGATAGAGAGTATGGGTGGCAATGGAAAAGAACTTGCCTGCTTCAAATCAAAAGGTTTGTTGTTTTTATTCAAAAAAATTACATTTGCTGTGTGCGAAACGAGTTAAACTCCACTGAAATATTGATGTATGTAAAATGAGTTAAACTCCACTAGAAATGTTGTTGTGTAAAACGAGTTGAACACAGTTGAAAACATTTGCTATGTATAAAATGAGTTGAAAACAAAAGATACAATACTATGTGTGAAAGATATTGAGCGTCATTAATATATTTGCTTTGTATTAAAAGAAATGAATACAATAGGTAGCTGGGATGGGCTGGATGTTGTTGTGTTTTATATCGAATATTTTCTAAAAATATACTGCCAAGTTAAAATAGCATAAGCTTACAATTGAAGGATTGTGATATGTTAAAGTTTGTTTACATAAACCATAAAATGTATCTTGGAATTTTATATGTAGAAATGTAACAGAACTCCTAGGAAATCTCATGAGACGAGATTGAGAAGTCTAAGCATATCTGTGCGAATTCTGTTTTTAAAAATTGGAATGCATATTAGTTGCATAATCATATAGATTCTGATCCTCAATGGCTTCGTTTGGAATCTGTAACGAGTAATAGACTGCGGTGTTCATAGGGCGTCGTGAAGAGGCGTCAAACACAGATTGACAGATGGAACCCGCACTATAGAAATATAGAAACACAAAAAAATGTACATAGTTTTTTCTTTCGTATCAAGTGAGTTAAACTCTAGCAAAGGGATCCTCTAGTTAGTAGTTTGTATTGTTGGCTCTTACATTGTAGCAAAGGCACTCATCTTGAGTATTTGAGTATTTTGTAAATAATAAAATTTTCAAAACTGTATATTCTTTTATGTTCTTGTGGAAAGAAAATTAAAACTAGATCCTTTGTAATGTTGAAACCATCCTTGAATTAAGATTTAAAGTATTACAATGGAAATACATTATTGTAAAGCCCAAAAACTATGCTATGTTGTAACTTTAATTATTTTTGAAGAGTTATAATTGTTTTCACAAACTGTATAATGAAAATGCACTATCTCTTAGCCTTTCAATAATAATTGGAATTGTCAAAAACAAAAAGATGATGTGTAATCTTGGAACTTGTTATTTATGTTGTATTTACTCCATTAGAGCATTTATTCAAGTATGTAATGGATGCTCGTAAAATATAATGAGATGTTACTTTAGGTTGGAAGGTGACACCGGGACTGGGCGTCTCCTTGAACCCATTTTTTCTAAACGTAGTTCAATTAAAATATTTATTACTTGGTTCATCCTCAGCTAGATATGTATAACTATATTTTATCTTAATTATAGAAAGTAGGGTGATATGAAGTCAACACCATATATTTTTTTTAAAAGAGGCCTTAGGAAATAAGAATGTTTATAGTTCCTATAGAATAATTTTGATGGTGTAACTTAGTGGATTCTTGTAGAAGGGATGATCTTCAAACTATTTTTAAGAGAGGTTGTTTCTAGAGGAGTTAGATTCAACCAAAACAGTTAAAATAACTTGTTAGATCAAAATATTACTAAATAAGGCCTAGGGACTATTTGTAGGACCAGACCCATAAACTATAGTACAAATATTCATCCAAGAATAGAAGAGTGTGGGAAGGCACGGAATAAGATCGAAACAACTGGTAGCTAATAGGGATGGTCAACATAAGACTTGATCAACTCAAGATGGAAAAGTGGTATGGGATACATTTCCAGGTTGCTTTTGTTGAGCACTGTGATAAAAACTATACCTCTCAAACTTTACCAAGAAAATGGACACAAGGTTTGGTATGGAACAAACCTCTATGAGTTACAAAGATATGAGATAATGAAGACCACGGTCCAAAATGGACATGGCCCTAACTGCTTCCAGGAATAAGGGAAAGATCATTTAGTCACTAAGGTATAAGTACATTGGACACTTTCACATTGTGAATACTTAAGTCGAATGGATGTCGAGGGTATAGAATGTGAAGGATAGGGAAAGAAATCGTCCCCCTCTAGGTGTTATTGGCCCTAGAGGATAAACTTCATCGTGGTTCAGTCCTCATGCTGGTAAATATGGATGATAAATGAGATAGCTGATACCACTGAATGGCATGTTTACAGGATTTAGCTAATATTGTCCACTTGGGAGATTGACTATAGTAGTTGTAAACTCAAAAGAGGTATATTATGCCTATGTTATATATATATATATATTATAAAATTTGGATTCAAGGGATGGATTCTGTTATTTGTTAAATTTACATGCAAGCTTGTTTGAGTGTATAGTTTAAAAAATATATATTTTGGAATTTAACTGTACTTTTGTTGAGCAACCAGGTGACAGGGTTATTACAGTATTTGTAATAACCCTCCAAAAATCTACTTTCCTATACGCCTAATTTATCTATAACAATGAGATACTGCTAATGTATCTGTGGTTGCAGGAGATAGGTAGTGTTATTGGTAAAACAATGAAAAGGAAAGATATCTCCTCGCAAAATAATTATTTTGGTGTAAGGTAAGTCAAGGGAGAGGATGCGTGGTGGTGTATTCGCCAGTTGATAGGGGCAAGAAACCCTATAGGCAATGCATTCTCTAGCGGTCCATGTAGTGTGCATATCATGTATCTGCATCTATAGGAGTGTTTGATACGTGATTATTTGTGAAATTGTGGTGTCGGATGGTAATTAAAATGCCTAATGAATGGGAGCCATAGTTAAAAATTAATAAAATAAATTTGGAATAAATATATGATTAAATATCCCCATGAGTGTGGTCTACCGACAAGAACAACACTTGCATTATCGGTGACGTGACCCGGGTTCAATCCCCATAGTGGATGTGTATAAGAAGTATTACCCCAAAAAAATAAGATATGATTAAAGGTGTTTTGAGGTTTAAAAAAAATATGTGTTATTTTGAGGAATTGATTTATTTAAAATTAATTATATATGTATATGTTTATATATTAAAATACAACTAATTATATATATATATATATATATATATATATATATATATATATATATTTTTTTAGTATAATAAAAATAAATAATAATTATTTGTTTTATGGATGCTTTGAAGGTAAGGTAAATAAAGGACTTTAAGTAAATGATAAACTAAAATAAATATTAAAAATCATCAAAGAGTGTTGCTTGGGTATTCTTTGCAAAATATAATTAGGGACTTATCGACATATCTATGGAGGTTAAGATAGATGTTAAAAAAGGAGTAGTGGAGACCACATGGAATTGTTTTAGAATATATAAGCAACAAACTAACACCGATTTTTAAGTAAGAAGAATGGTGGGAAAAACCATCATCTAGATGATGAATAGAAGGTAAAGAGAGAGGGGTTCCGGGTGGTGTATGTTTTTCAAAGCAAAGAGCGAAGCAAACCATGGAGGAATGGAGAAGGGAATAGAGTGCAAAAAAAGAAAAAAAGAATTGGAGGCGAGGCGAAATTAGTAAGTGCTCTTTGATAATAAAAAAATTTAAGAGAGAAATTTAATGGAAAAAATTTGATTGTGTTTGAACTAAGGATTAAGGATATGCATTACAAAAATTCGAATAATCTGTGTGATGTCTGTAATGCATATGCTCTTGAATATTTACTACATTATCTTTATGTGTTTATGAGTGGCTATAAGTCTGGTTGATTGAAAACTAAAACTAAATTAATTCTTCTTGAAATACTATTGCTACATGATTTGATGACTTTAAGCAATGGTAAGTTGTTGTGTGAATGGTTGGATGGGAACCAAGAACATTTTTTCCTTCTCTAAAAAAATTATTTTGGCTGCATGTTGTGTTAAATGTTGTCGTGAAGTGTAAATAGTGTTGAATGAATATTAAAAACATTGCATGTTGACTTGTATTCTGAAAACGAGAGATGCATGTAGAATTAGATGCATTGCATTGTAGAATGACTGTCCTGGCCCTTGAATCCATCGGGTAATCATGTGAGGAGAAAAATTTATGTGGAACATTGCAAAACATAATGCATTCTGATTTATTTCAAGACTACTTCAAGAGCTTAGGTGTCAAGATTCGTGCATAGAAATGTGAGAGTAATGTTGTATTATTTCTTTAGGTATTTGGAAATTCTACTAAGGAGTAGATTGATGCATGAGTCATAAAGGGTTGTAGCTAACCTGTTACATGCATTAGAATCGAAAAATGTGGCTCTTGTGTGAAAAACAAAGCAGAGGTTGTAGACTTCGTATTGACATTGAAAATATAGCCTGAAAATATGTGTATGGTTGAACTCTAGAACATGATGTAAAAATTATATCCTTAGGTGTATATATTGTTTTATTTTTATTTATAAACATTATTGATGAGGAGAGCAATTCGTGTTATTATAAGAGTTGTGGATTCATGTAAAATCTTACGGTAAAATACAGTGTGTTTCATTCTTCACTTGTCATGTTGAGCTTGTATACATTAGCGATGTGTGTAATTGTTTAGGATTGTAATATTTTTAGTTATAATATGGTAAATTTTTATGAAGACTTGATGCAAGGATGTGATTATTTAAACACAGTTTATAGTTTGGAAGTAAAATATTCTATCAATAGGAAAAACCCCTTTTTTTTTTATTTTAAACCTGATGCGTGATAAAATTTTGGAAACTTAATTTTGTACATAGTGAACATTGTATTTTTCATTTTCTCATCCAAAATGTAACATGCCTGAAATCCACGTTAGCACACCTGATTCTAGTATACACCAGTTCAAATTAAATATGAAATTATATAAACACCCTAAACAGTCCTTAAATCTGTACAATGGATTGAGATCATGAGTAAAAATTTCGGTACGTATAATGGGTCTAGTTTTGACATCTGATTTACAATTTTACTACGTCTATTTGAAAGCCTTATATCGAGAATTAGAATATGGGTTTAAACATAGGAATCATTAAAACAATTAGTAGGGAAGCTTCAACATAGTAAACAATGAAAGCTTTATTCCTTGTTGAAGGATATCCAATTGAAACAAAGGTTTGGTCTAAGATTTTTTAGAAAAAGTATTTATGATTGAAACTATTGCATAAGATAGAAAAAGACAATAGTCAGATACCTTAGAATGAAAATTGTTGATCATAGTTATTTCATAAATGGAATTAGTGAATGGAGTCTAGCAAGATTCACGTAGGGTGTTAAGCTTTATTAATTAAATAATATAGAATTAAGATTCCTTTTAAAAATCTCTTTTAGATCATACATTATGGAGCCTTTACCCAATATTTAGTTCAATGAGAGTAAAATGCTTAATCACTTATTTGTATAGCGTAAGTTTTATGGAACAATATGGAAAGAGAAGATGGTTTTATTTTAATAAATTTTAGAGGTATTTTATATTAATTTAAAAAATAATTAAATGGTAATATTGAAACAAAATAGTAATGTGGATTTGTGATTCCTTAATTTATTTACTATATTTCCAAGGTATTTTAATTTTTGATTAGCCTTAAATGCAATAGAGAAGGTTGGAAACTAGAAACTGTATGGTATATTATTGATATTCAAGCCAATAGAGAATGGTTATTATTAAACCTTTAAGTAGTCAGACCTTTATAGTCAATTCCAACTATAGCTAAACTTGTGAAAAGTGAATTTCAGAATTATGGATTAAACAAACTTTAAATGTAACCTAAGGTTGTGGGTAGGACAACCTTGATAAAAATAAATATTGCGGGAAGGACAATCTTGTGAAGATGAATTAAATGGTGTTGTGGGTAGGCAATCACCATGGAAAATAAGTTTTAATTATGATGTGGGTAGGCATTCATCATGGAACAGGGATCTAGCTATACTTTTGATGGTAAAGGGTACCAACGGGAAGTAATGAAGGGTTGTATGGACATATTTTCTAGGTTATCCCTACTAGTGATGAGTGGTGAATTATGTTAGACTAGGTGAAACCGATAACATGATGGTATGGAATATCGTGTTGGTTAATCTACACAAGACATTGGGTGGTTACTAGGGCATTGGTAAGACCCTAGATGATGCTCTAAAAATAATTGATGATCATCTAGCTCAAGAATTTTCGTACTAAGTCTTACATGACATCAATACACCAGTTCATAAATTCATGTTAAGACACGGGAAATTTATGCATCACACCTCTGGTGTTATGGTCCCTAGAGGAAAAGAATCCCACAACCTAAACTTGAAATCTTGGGAGGAGAGTGAAGTTAAAAAGAGGTAACTATATGATTTTTATCTAATATCGATCTAATGAGTATTTCGACTGCAACGAAATGGCACTCATGAAGATGAAATTAACATGCTCATACTAGAAAATAAAATAAGATTAGAATAATAATAAAAAAAAGATATTTTTCTCAAATTGAAATATGTGATGTTAGACAACCAAGTGGGTAGACTTTGATGGCAAAGGTGATGGAGAAGAAGCTGAAAGATGGCTAAATAGTTTGGAAGCATACTTTGTTGTTATGACCCTTTTGTCTAAATAGAAAACCTTGTGGGTAGTCTTTCGATTGACTAGAGCTACCACTAACTAATAGGATACTTATAGGAAAACTCATAATGTTGAGGCTACCGATGTTCATTGGGACACTTTTGTTTTGGCATTTAAGGATAAGTTCCTGACACTGCAATTTTACCTTGAAAGGATTGTGCAATTTTCAAGGTTAACATAGGGTAGTATGTTCGTAATTGAATACTACCAGTGATTTGTGCAATTTCTCAAATACATGCTTGAATATGAGCAGAGGAATGAGATTAGAATTCAAAAATTTCTCCTAGGGTTACATCCAAATATTGGGCACTTGATTCTTATGTTAAAACTTGCTACCCTAACTGTTGCTTGTGACTTGGCTCAACAAGAAGAAGATAAAATTACGGCCAAAAAATATTATTATCAACAATTTATAGAAAATGAAGAACCAAAAAAAAATAAAAGTGTAGGTTGAACCAAAGGAGATAGGGGTTGGCATAAGAATCATGGAAATGGGAATAGAAACATGTTTTACAAAAATAAGAATAGATACCAATGAAATAGGGAAAATCAAAATTATTAGGGTGGCCAGATAAACTTTAGGGATAGGTATGAGAAAAGAGTTAATGCACTAAAAGTTGGTACACATGAAGATAATAATGGAAATATGAAAGAGAGGGCACCACGAATGGGTTGCTAGATTTGTAAAGAACCTCATTATGCTGATAAATATCATTTGCGAGCAGATAAGAATAAATCACTTTTGGAACCTGCTCATAAGATATATGCAGCAACAGGTAACTCTAAACTTAATGGTCAAGCAACACCTTTTATCTTAAAGGGCAAAATTTATAATAGAAATATTTACATTTTGGTTGATTCTAGAGAAACTAATAGTTTTGTTTCACAAAATATTTTGAGGGGCATATAAGAAACACTTGGATTTATGGCTAATGTGTGGAAAGTCGAGTATGGGTCTGGGTAAACCTATGTCGTTAACCTATGTTTATTTGATCCTCAAATAATACTTCCTCAAGGATAAAATTGATGGCACTTATACGTAGCTCCTTTGCATACCTTTTATATAATTTTAGGTATGGACTGGCTCAAGGCACATAAAGCATTGTTAAATTTTGAAGAAATATGGATGTAATTTACTAATGATACCAAGCAAAGGATTCAGGTACACTATGGACGTGAATCAGTGGAACCATATCTTATGACTGCAACGCAAGTTAAAAGAGCTATGAAAAAGGGTAGTAGAGTCTTTGTGGTTAAACTTAACAAAAATGAAGAAAATGTATCCAGAGTGAGTATTTTCCAAACATATCCAGTGTTTAATGACTTTCGTGATGTTTATCCTAAAGAATTACCTAGTATTTCATCCCATAGGGAGTTTGACTTTACTATAGAACTTTTTCCAGGAGCAACGCTAGTGGCTCGAACACCTTATAGGAAGACCACAATAGAACTGCAAGAACTTAAAACTCAGCTTCAAGAACTTTTGGAAAAATGATATATTAAACCCAGTGTTTCACCATGGGGTGAACCAGTGTTGTTTGTGAAAGATAAATATTGCACATTAAGACTATGTATTGATTACAAAATGTTAAAAAAAATGATTATTAAGAAAAATTACTCTCTACACAGAATAGATGATTTGTTTGATAAACTAAAAGGAACCACGATTTTCTCCAAAATTGATCTTAGATCTGGTTATCATCAATTGAGGATTCAGGAAGAAGATACTCATAAAATTGCTTTTCGAACTAGATATGGTCATTATGAATTCACAATGTTGCATTTTGGTTTGACCAATGCTCTAGTAGCTTTTATGAATTTGATGAATAGTGTGTTTCAAGAACAATTAGATCAGTTTGTGTTGGTGTTCCTGGATGACATATTGATCTACTATAGAAGTAAAGAAGAGCATGATCTTCATATGAGAACTATTATTGAAATACTTAGAAGGAATCAATTATATGGAAATATGTCTAAGTGTGAGTTTTATGCAACCCAGGTATAATATTTAGGTCATATAATTTATGATTAAGGAGTGTTTATTGATCCAAAGAAAATTGAGGCTATTATTGATTGGCTTGCTCCTAAAATATTTTTGAGGTGAAAATTTTTATGGGGATGACTGGATATTATCACTGCTTTATCCAAAAAAATTCTAAAATAACCTATCCAATAACCAATCTCCATAAGAAAGGAAATTTTTTTAAATGGATAGGGCAATGTGAAGAAGATTTAAAAATACTTAAATAAAAGCTAAAATCAGAAACTATTCTCAAATTAGCATATCCTAAACAACCATTTTTTGTATGTACAAATGCTTCTTTGGAAGGATTGGGTGGGGTTCTCATGCAAGAGGACAACGTTATTGCCTATGAGACTTGAAAACTTAAGAAACATGAATAAAACTATGCCACACATGACTTAGAATTGGTTGTGGTTGTGCATGCTTTAAAATAGATCATCAAATCCTAAAATATATTTTTACTCAGCCAATGCTTAATGTTATACAAAGGCGTTGGATGGTGTTTCTGGCAGAATATGATTTTGGGATAGAATATATTAAAGGAAAATAAAATAAATTAGGATATGCTTTGAGTAGACGAAGGCATATCAATGCTATGTCACATTGTCAATATGCTATAAGCGATCAAATAAGGCAACTGCAGATTCAATATGAATATTCTAAAAATTATCGAGAATTGAAGATTCTGATAAAGCAAAGGGATTTGGAATCTGGAAAAATACATAATTCTTTAAAAATAGGATGATGGTACCAAGTGACCAGAACCTGAGGGATATAATACTGCAAGAGTCACATAGTGCACCATATTCTGCTCATCCAAGCTTTGTAAAGATGTACAAAAACTTGAAAAAAGAGTATTATTGATCAGGAATGAAGAAGGACATTGCTAAATTTATGGCTAAATGTTTAGAATGTCAATAGGTTAAAGTAGAACATTTACATCCAGCTGGACACTTATTTTTGCACGATATTCCACAATACAAATGGCAAGTGGTAACTATGCATTTTATAGTTGGATTGCCTAAAAATCATTTTTAGCATGATGCCTGTTGGGTGCCAAACACTGGTTAAATTTGTCCTATATATGTCACAACACTCGCATTTAAATTGTCAAACCATGGAGCTCGTAGACTTTTGAAGTGCCATGGTTGAGACTGCTCACACTACCATTTTTGAGATGAATCCATTCAACTATCATTAGGGGTGTTTGTAAAACAACAATTGATTTATCCACACCAATAAAGCTCATGCATAAATAAAATACGTAAAGATAAACACACCACTCTGAAAGCTATAAATACACCTACATAATTAAAAAGCACACCATTCAAAAGCAGATAAATTTAATCTAAGAAATAAACATACTATCATGCATAATTAAACCTATGAAAATAACTAAAAGTAGGGGATTAATACTGGATGGAAGTGGGCCCAAGCTCCAGTAGATATTGCCCAACAAATCACAAAGACAACGTGTAAATAAAGAATGCTCAAGATTTTATTAACAGTGCAGTGAAATATTCCATGCGATAATGTTCTATGAAATAATGCCTCTCCTTTTTCTACAAAGAAATCTGTGTGTTTATATAACACACACATGAATTCTTGTTGCAGTTATGTTACAATAGGAATCCCAGTTCTAGTCTAAATTGGGATAGTTCAACTACTGTAAGCAGTGCATAGTAATCAGCTCTTGCATCGTTTCTTAGAAATCGAATGTTTTCTACTTTGTTACAGTTCTGCTTCGTGAGTGGTTACCTGTTCATCCACTCCAATTGGGATAAATAATTCATTCAATTGTTTCCCATAGATGACATGGAACGGTGGTCAACGGGGACCTTCTCCAACTATTTGGTCAACACACATAATCTGGGTGTCTGCTTGAGTAAGGCACCTACTTGAGTCAAGTGCCTATATCAATAAGGTACCTACCTTAGTAAGGCACCTACCTCAGTAAGGCGTCTACTTTAGTAAGGTGCCTACCTCAGTAAAGTGCCTACTTCAGTATGCCTTAGTATGTTTTAGTGAAATCGTACCAGGTCCATGTAGGAACTCGACTGAGCAAAAGACAACAAAATCAGGCAAATAACTATACAAAACATACTTCACACATAGATTAGATAATACACATGATTCATTAAATAAACACATAATATATCATAAAAATATACAACTCATTATATATTGCCATGCAAAAACCGTTATTACTTATACAAAAATATGAGCATATCTGGTGATCATCATCCTCCCATGCCTAATATGTCCCATGCCCTTGTGGCACCTGAAACCGGTAATTACCTCCTCATATGCCAGTTCTCCTTATTTATTTTTCTTATTGGTGGCCTTGGATTTCCCTTCAATCTGAGGATTTTGTTTCTACTATGGAGCACTGGTTTATTGTGAGGCATTATTAGTCTATGTTGACCTCTGGCTATGCTAGATTCTGACTATGTTGGGTTGGCCTTCATTCTGCATCGGCTTCCTAGTGCATTGGCTATGCCTCCCTGTCATGCTTGGCCTAGAACCTATGTTAGGTGCTGCTGCTATAGTCGTTTCTTCCTTTTGAAAGGTCACCTATACTTTCTACCATAGGTCAGTGAGTTAAGGGCGTAACTCTTCGAAGGGAATGCCAGAATCATCCCTCTTCTGAATGACCACGCTAGCCTTGTACAACCAAAGTTCTTCGAGGGTGAGGCTAAAATTTTCTTCTGTGATCGCTCCTACCTCTACCTCTAGTTCGTATATCCCTCATATTTCCATCCATATCATCATCTTGGAAGGCTGACCCTATGACGAACCATATATTTCCCAAAATTGGTCATTCGTAGCAGGGTCCACATAGATACCAGGCCCTCTTTTGGCCTTATTGGTAGATTTTCTAGCTACCTTTGCTACATCAAACTCCTCATGGATCTTTTTGAATTTTTCTTTTTGTTTGGTGAAGGCATGCATGTCTTCTTACCATTATTTGTTCGAGTGGGGATTAGGTTCAACAAATGTAACTCTGGCCTTTCTTTTGGCCCTCTTTTGTGTCATTTGAGGCACCTTCCCTTTTCTTCGATCTGGCATTGTAGCGACCTGCATGGGGATATCTTCCTTTCCTATGGGATATGCCTCCCTATTAGAGGCTTCAGGAATCTTCCCTTCTAATCTTAGATCTCCCATAGTTGTCTCCTCTATTTCCTAGTTGCCCAATGCCTACTCCTCTGGTTCTTCAGATGGTGGTCCATCAATTTTGGGTACTTGGTGCTCTGGAGAGTCTTTCTTGGACTCAGGTTTAGGGTTTTTCCCTTGGTACTACCCTAAAGGCTCCTCATCATCGTTAATGTCAATAACAAGGGTTTCTATTTGAAAAATAGAATTCCCCTGTTCTTCTATAGTCTCTCTATAAGAGGCACACAAACTCTCTCCTACCTCTAATTCTTCATTTTGGGCATCTGACCTAAATTCCCCGAATGATAATACCCTATCTAGCGAGGTTGGAGAGTTTGTGGACCCCTCAATTGCCCAATCTATTTGGGTAGAGGTATCCCACCTCTCGATTGCCCTAGTATGTAGTTTTTGGTTCTCTACCCTGAGCTGCTAGATCAATTTCTATAGTTGGGCGATGTTGGCCTCCTGCCTCTAAATATTTCTCACCGTCATCTCCTTATACTCCTCAAATAGTGCCTATGTCATGAAATTCTTAGTATATCCAATGCAACCCTCTCCCATTGGCACCTCAGACTACTATTATAGACTTGTTGAAGGCTACAAGTCTTGTGGACTATGGGTGGTGAAATTTTTTAGGGTTTGGACTGTGAATCCAAGCTCTGTATCTTCCTCTTCCTCCTCGCTCGAGAGGATTAGACACCATAGGAATCTCTAACCACATTTACACTTTGTCCGTCATGTTGTGGGTTCGAGGCTGGAGGACTTCAGTCTATCCTCTGTATAATTGGGCAGAGAAATATACCCCTCCTCCGCAACATCTAGTGAAGTTTGATGTTGTTCCCCTTCAGGAATTCCCCCAATTCGACCTTGTACTTAGCCTATGATACCACCTGCTCCTATGCATCGACATATTTGGCCCTAATTTCTTCGACCACTACTCGTAATTTGGCCTTTTGCTCTACTTTGGGCACCACCTACTCTCGTACACTAGAGTGTTTGGCCCCTACCGCTGATGAGCTTCCCTTGTGTTCTTCTGTGTGGCGTATTAGGGCTGTAATTAGCCCATGGTGAGCTAGGGCAGAGGTTGCCCCTATCTAATACCATGATGCCTCATCCTACAAGGCATTTTTTAGATAGGATGGGATTTTAATTTATCGCCCTTACACTATGTGGTTCAAGAACTTTATATGGTTCACATTCAGGTGTGAATACTTCCTACTGTATGTGAAGTATCTTGCAACCTTCTCAAAGAGCTTCCTTAGATGCATCAGGAGTCCTTGTTTTGGGAGCCCCCATTGTCATATTGTAGTTCCTTTGTTTGAGCAATAATATTGCACACTGTTTTATCGTGCCATCTTTGTATATGCATTCTCTAGTGAGGGGGAGATCGGTAACATGAGAAATGTGCTCCGGGCTGACTAGAATATCTAGTCCATGCAACCAAGAAACTCCTCTACTCATAGTGGTAGAAAACTTCTTTGCTACATCTATGTCCTGGTCTTGGTTTACCAAGCAACAGTAATTCATCCACCCAGTCACTTCAAACTGGTTGCGAACTTCTCCCCTAATCCCCTCAGTGTCATTGGGCTCATGATTTTTGAGTGCATGATTCTTTTAACTTCCTCCCATGGCAATATATCTACTGATTTTGACTGGCTTGATGCCCTATTCTTAGTAAGGTGTCTTTTTATAGGCTCAGGCGCCTAACTCTGGAAATTTTTTTTGCCTTGGGGTTGGCAGGGTACGCCACCCGAATTGATTTTTAGCACAACATATTAGGCATGAAGGGTGAATTAAATTCTTGCACCGATATTATTTTTAGAGAAGCATATCATATGAAAAATTATATAAATATTTAAGATAAATCATGCACATACCTGATTGGTCATTTCATGTTGTGTGGAGTATGCCAATTTGGTACTCGATAATATATTTTCCATGTGCTGATTATGTCGCCTTGGGTGCTCTAATTATATTTTGCTCGAGGTCCTACATTGAAATTGTAGTGGATCCTATTGGTTCAGGTTGGGACGCATATATCCTCGACGGTTGGCCTTGGGACATGTAGAGATCCTGTCTAATAAGTTCAAAATATTTTTGGGTGCTTTTGAATTTCTATCATGTAAGATGATGGTGTTGGCCTCGGTTGCTCCATGTACTACCAAGTTACGCATGTGCTTTTAAGTCGATCGAGGCATCTACTTGAGTAATGTACCTACTTGGTATCTTCTTGAGTAAGATTCTAGAGTAAGGTGCCTACCTCTATAATGTGCCTACCTCAGTAAGGTGCTTACCTCAATTAGGCACCTACATGAGTAAGGCACCTAACTTAGTAAGGCGTCTACTTTAGTAAGGCGCCTACCTCAGTAAGGCATCTACCTCAATAATACACCTACCATAGTAAGGTGCTTACTTGATTAAGGCTTCTACCTCAGTAATGCACCTACTAGAGTAATGTGCCCACCTCAATAAGATGCCACTTGATCATCATTTTTTTTTCTTTCTCGCCATTGATGGATAACATCATGGTGCTTTAAGAAATCCTTTTTCTTTGTGAACACCTCCAGGGTGGCACCTCCATGGTGGAATAAGGTGCCTCCCTTCCATATTAAGGCACCAGAGTAATGTGCCTCTATTTTGGAGTAAGGCACCTCCTTGAAATATATATTATTTTTTTATTTTTATTTTTTTATTTTTTTTGAGTGAAAGAACACCTTTGGGATGGTGCCTCCTTGAAATACTAAGGCACCTCCCTTTCGAGGTAAGGCACCAGAGTAAGGTTCCTCCCTTTTGGAGTAAGGTGCCTCCCTTTTGGTGTAGGGTTCCTCCCTTTCATAGTAAGGTACCATAGTAAGGTGCCTCCCTTCTGGATTAAGGCACTAGAGTAAGGTGCCTCTCTTTCGGAGTAAGGCACTAGAGTAAGGTGCATCCCTTCCAGAGTCTGTCATCCTCCCACCTAAAAACTTAGCAGTGGCTGACATGTCTATTGATGTGATTTTTATCAAGCCTCCTAAAATTATCCTCACACTATGTTGACGTTTGCTTCATCCAGACATAGGGGTGCATAGTTTTGCCTTTGAAGGAAATTGGTGCCCACACCCGTGCTTGGATCATGATTATATTTCTAACGTGCAGGTTCATGGATGTTGAGTCGGTCTAGGAATTGTGAACCAATATACCTATTGTTCAAGCAATTAGGCCATTTCCCTACAAAAAGAAAATAAAAAAAAAATTAGTTAAATGTGATTTGTGCCTGTTAGGCCCTGGCTCTCAGGATGCCTGCAGCTTACATGTGGGCATTATTACTGTAAAACACACTGTAAGCTAAAAATGAGAAACTACTCTAGCTTATTTTTTGTGGACACCTTTGTGTTCACCATGTTGTTGAGAACTCTGGCAAAATTTACTTGGATGGGGTCTCACCCATTCCTGTTATGGACTCCACCAGCAAGCTTTTGGATGTGTGGTATGGGCACAGTCGGTGGTCATTAGCTATTATAATGGTATTGTTATCATCAATTGAATTGACATGCACAACATCATTTATAATGATTTCCACCACTTCATACGGTCCCATCCATATTTGCATTAGTTTTCCTTTTCACTCCTAGAACCTGGAATCATATAACAGTACCCAATATCCTTTAAATTGCTTAATTTTAATGTGGTGATCATGCCCCTACTTCCTTTACCTTTGCATGATTTTTTTTCTCTATAGGGCATCCATTCAAAAAATTTCCAACTAGTTCAGTTGTTGAATTTTTTCTCTCTATGCTTCATCCAGGCTCAGGTCCAGTTCTACTATCGTTCTGAGCATCTTAACTTTAAACTTGATGGGAATCGTTGCATCCTTCCCATATACCATAAAGAAGGGGGTAAAGCCTATGGTTCATTTCCACATTGTATTGTACGCCCATACTACCTTTGACAATATTGCAGCCCAATCCTTTTTGTACTGCTGCATGGTTTTTGTTAGGATGTTCTTGATTTCCCTGTTGGTCACTTCCACCTACCCGTTCACCTATGGATGGTAGGGGGTAGTCATGTTGTGTCAAACCTTGTATTGCTCCATCAACTCCTTAATTATCTTGTAGGTAAATTGAGACCCTTGGTCTATTGTAATTTCCTTGGGCACCCCAAACCTTGTAAAAATATGGGGAAACAGGAATTTGGACACTGTCCCTTCCTTAGAGTCCCTCAGAACCTGGACATCGATCCATTTAGTAATGTAGTCTGTGCATACTAGGATATATATCCTCCCGATCAAAGTTGGGTTGATGGGTCCCACAAAATCCATACCCCACTAGTCAAAGGGCTCTATATGCACGTGAGGTTGAAGGGTTATTTTGTCCCTGTGGGTCGGTATACCCATTCTATGACATTCATCACAGCTGCTATTGCATGTGGCTGCATATTTGAACATCGTGGGCCAAAAATACCTAGTCTATAACACCTCTCCCTGCAAAGTGCCCTCCGCATAGCTCGTTGTGACAAGCCTTGAGTATTTTTGAAAACTCATGATTTGCTACGCACCTCCTCATGACCTGGTTATACCTTGTTTTGAATAGGAGGCCATCAATCCATTGAAAGGAATCACTCTTTTTAATCACCCCTTGCTTCTATCTGTATGGCATATCAGGTTACCTTCTATCAGTGGCCAAATAGTTGTCTGCATAGCATGGTGTCCATTAACTAATGATGAAAAAATGCTCATCCGAGAATTGGTCCTCTACCGCTATGTGGTCTACTAGTACTATCCTAGATAGGAAGTCCACAACTATGTTGTCCTTACCAGGCATGTCAACTATGGTAATGTCTAACTCCTGTAGTAGCAAAATCCACCTAATAATCCTGCCACTAGTCACTAGTTTACTCATTAGGTACTTGATGACCACATGGTCTGTGTGAACGAACACCTTGTACCTAGTGATGTAGTGGCAGAATTTGTTGATAGCATACACAATTGTGAGAAATTATTTCTCTGTTACTGTGTAGTTGATCTCAGCCCCTTCTAAGTTTTTACTGACATAATAAATGGCATAGAACTCCTCGCCATCCTTCATCTCGAGGATTGCTCTAATTGCATTATTGGATGCGTCATAATATATATGAAATGGGATAGCCCAATTGGGGCCCTATAATACCGGGGTAGAAATCAAATTCTCCTTTAGATTTTGGAACACTTGATCATGAAAGCACGAGATTCCGGTCAAAGGAAACACCAAGTGCAATTGCATTCAAAGTTAAGCACGCCTAAGTCCTAGAAATATGAATTACATGAAACGGAAAAGAGACATGTTGTAAGATACACAATCAGATAAAGAAAAATAGCCCTTTCATTAATTTCTTTCGATCTCTGTTACAATAATGCCTCCTCCCTTTTCAGGGGCTAGGAGTGCAAATAGGGTTTGATTACAATCGCTGAATGGTTCCTCCTTCCGCGTGCCCACGATTGCACTGGGCGGGCTAAGATGATGCCGCCGCTGATGTTGATGGGTTCTTCGCCTCTGCTGCTTCTCCTGTGAACAAATAAATGATCAAGACGTTAGTAGCACCTGTTGCAAATGAAAAGCATTCTCTCTCTTAAAACTAACAAAATATGCGTACAAATATTTGCCTGAAACAGTGAAAACAGTGAATCCAAATTGCTTCAAAACCTGACAGAAAGTAAGAAAAGTTACCAGAAGGCCACTGCCACTGAGGCAGCTGGCCAATCCACCTTAAACTAGAATTCGTCCCTAGGCAGGACGAATTCTGACTGTAATTCGTCCCTGGGTGGGACGAATTCTTCTGAATAGGAGAAATCGACCTGCTGCTGCTCCAATGTCGGATCTCGGGACCTGCAAAACTCCTGCAAACAGGGGGTTAGGTAATTGGGGCCATTTTGGGACGACCCAGATGGTCGGATTTTCCCAATTTGGCCTCCTCCCTCGAGAATTTGGCCTTGACACCTGCAAGTTAGCGAAACGACAAAGCAATACAAAACACCCTAAACTCTGACCAAAAGCTACAAAATTGCAATTATGGACTAATCAGACCTAGTAACACAGAATGCAATCTAAAAAATAATCTAAAGTGCTCAAAAACTGAAATTAGAACTTGGGGGTGCGGGGGTGCCCAAGTGGGCCTCCCACCGTCGGCCCTCGATTTTGGAGCCAATCCACCAAGGATGGGCCCAAAACCTTTTAGGATTGGGGGTCGGCGAATTGGTAGGTTCGGATGTCCATGCGTCGGATTTGAGTAAGGTTCGAGCTTCCAAAGGCCACCCAACAACCTCCCTTGCAAAAGAGATTGATGGATGTAGGAAGGTGAACAAAGGGGGATGCAAATGAGTCTTCGATTCGGCAGCACTTCGTTGCTTGAACACTCCTTCCACCTGTCTGTTTTGGGTGAGAAAATTCCCACCTTTTATAGACCCAAGGGGTCTCTTTTAGGAGGGAAGCACAAAAGCCAAGTGTTGGCCATGGGCGCCATGTGGCAGTCTTGTCTTCCCATGAGGGAGGGGAGTCCTTCATTGACTTGAACTTTGATAAATGCTTCTTGTAACAGTCCTCTAACGGCCCCTCTGTCCACTTACACATGCGTGCAAGGTAGGAGCCCTTAACTGACTGTTCTGGGCTGCCACTTGGCACCATCTGCCTTTTTTGCCCGTTAAGCTTAGAATTCGTCCCACCCAGGGACGGATTCAGAATTCGTCCTGGGGTGGGACGGATTCTATTTTGAATTTGTCCCTGGGTGAGACGAATACTTGGGCAAAGTGTCCAAGTGTGCCAAATTGCTCCTTGACCTCACAAAATTGCTATGAAAGTGGTTAAGACCACCTGTTTAACCTCTCGAGGGCTGCCCCGGGGCTGTGTTTGTCAAAGCGATCGGTGTTTGCAGTCACATAATCGGATTGGTGTTGTTTTGGTGTCTACAGATGCCCCTTTTTGGGAAGCGACTGCGGGTGACGCAGATGCTTGAGCAAAAATAGATAACCAAAGCACTAATGATTAGGGTTTCTTGGTAACCTAACCAACTTTTGATGCCCCAAGTATGGAAAGGGCATGCATTATTGAATCCTTGCTTCTGACGAGCTAAGGAATTTGATTTCAAGTATTAACCTATTTTGGTGAGGTGTGACTTGAATTTAGACATTGATCAGTCATGAACAAATGAAGGGCATTTTTATCCTCAGGGGGAACCTTGTGTTCATGATTCACGAAATGCCAAGTGTTTGATTGATTTGATTGTTGCTTGTTTATCGCCCCAAGCAGGAGCGTGATTGTCTTTGTCAATGATTCTTTGAATGCATGTCATTTTCCTTAATTGGGTGTGTGATTGTTGATTGGTGACTAAGTGTGACTACCCCCTCAAGCGACGAATCGATGAGGGAATGACCTTCATGAGAGAAGCGACGAGTCGCTTGACCCAAGATGACTTGTGCAAGGTTTGCCTTTAGAGGGTTTACCGTTAAGCATGTGCAATTTTTCCAACATATGGACCTATTTTTGGTGGGTTTTAACCCTTTTGGTGATGTCCTAATGAGGTGAAATCGTCGAAAACTTATTTCCCGTGGAGCAATCCGGCTATGATAGCCTTCTTGGGGAACTAGGAGAGCGATAATTTGGACCTCAACATCGATTTTCTTTGCCTAGAGGTTAAGTGCATGAGCACTTATGCTCGACAGTGTTTTTGTTGTGTTTTTGTTGAATTTTGTACTATTTTTGTTGTTTTTGTGAAACCATTTGGTGATTGACTTGTCGGCAATCCGTCCTCCCGTGGAGCGGTCCGGCTATGGTAGCCTTCTTCGGGAGTAGGATAGTGACAATGCAAACCCCGACATCAATTTTGCTATGCCAAGAGGTTAAGTGCAAGAGCACTTGTGTCTGGCAATGTTTATGTTGTGTTTTTGTTGAATTTTGTACTGTTTTTGTTGTTTTTTGTGACATCATTTGGTGATTGAATTGTCGGTAATCCTTCCTCCCGTGGAGCGGTACGGATATGGTAGCCTTATTCGGGAGTAGGATAGTGACAATGCAAACCCCGACATCAATTTTGCTATGCCAAGAGGTTAAGTGCAAGAGCACTTGTGTCTGGCAATGTTTATTGCTTGTTTTGTGTTGCATTTTTTTGTTGTTTTGTTGTTTTTTGTGACACCATTTGGTGATTGAATTGTCGGCAATCCGTCCTCCCGTGGAGCAGTCCGGCTATGTTAGCCTTCTTCGGGAGTAGGATAGTGACAATGAAAACCCCAACATCAATTTTTCTATGCCAAGAGGTTAAGTGCAAGAGCACTTGTGTCTAGCAATATTTATTGTTTGTTTTGTGTTGCATTTTTTGTTGTTTTGTTGTTTTTTGTGACACCATTTTGGGATTAAATTATCAAAATCTGTCTTCCCGTGGAGCGGTCCGGCTATGGTAGCATTCTTAGGGAGTAGGATAGTAATAATTTGTGACCCCGATGTCGATTTGCTATGCCAAGAGGTTAAGTGCAAGAGCACTTGTGTCTGGCAATGTTTATTGCTTGTTTTGTGTTGCATTTTTTGTTGTTTTGTTGTTTTTTGTGACACCATTTGGTGATTGAATTGTCGGCAATCCGTCCTCCCGTGGAGCGGTCCGGCTATGGTAGCCTTCTTCGGGAGTAAGATAGTGACAATGCAAACTCCGACATCAATTTTGCTATGCCAAGAGGTTAAGTGCAACAGTACTTGTGTCTGGCAATGTTTATTGCTTTTTGTTTTTGTGTTGCATTTATTTGTTGTTTTTGTTGTTTTGATTTTCTTTGATCTTGTGCATGATGGTTGATGAATATGGATGTATGCATATTGATTTATTTTTATGGATGCATATGCTATGATGAATGCAAATGGTTTTGATTTATATGTGATATGCAGATATGAAATGGATGAATGGGATTTGTGATGTTTGGCTATGGCACCATAGACTGTTTAGAGCTCTGTTATTTTGTTTTTAGGTGACTGCTGTGATGTATGGCTCTACACGTATACATGGTTTTTCTATTTTTGTATTTTTTGATGGTATTTGCAAAGATGAAAAGTAGCGCAGTTGGCTTAGAAATGTAGCTAAGGTTTTCTGAGACTCAGACGGTTTTAGCTCACTAGCCACGATTGTACTTTATCTTACAAGACTTTTGACCAAGGTATGAATCGGACCTGTTTTTGACCAAGTTATTTCACATCCCTGTGTGTGCAATTGAGTTCATTTAGTGGTATTTTTTAGGATACCGCCAGTGCCATGTGGGCTTTCAACCGAACCTATATTGAGGATCACCTAATTAGCTCCACGAATTCCTTTATTGTATGTACTAAGATTAATCTGCGGTGTAATAAAGGATGCCATAAGCTAGCTCATCCACATGCAAACATTGATCTGTACACAAGTTAATGTGACAGATATATC
>JAQPPZ010015953.1:0-58860 GCA_028583015.1 Wollemia nobilis | reverse complement strand
TGCCAATAGTCATGTCGTAACCTTCATCAAAACAAATTGTTTGACATCAAATCAAATTCCTTCAAGAGCTTCTTGACATCAATGAAAACTTATACACTTGAGCAAAGAAAATGTACCCAAAGTACCCAAAATTGCCAACATACGATATGATCAATGAGATTTGAGTGTATGCATGGGCACCTAATCTACTAGCTTAGTTGTACCAATATTTGTATGAGGTGAGGAGGTAGGGGTAGAAGGTGCTAGGATGTAGTGTACTACTGTAGTGTTGGGATTACGAGCACTTCAGTGAGGCTAAGCCTATGGGATTTCCTAGTGAGGCATGGGATGGGGACTAGCCCTATGCTTTGAGATGGTGAGTTACTGAGGAGGTGTAGCCAATTTATCCTAGATAGACTAGCAAGGATTACAAAGATATGTGGGCAAGTTTGAAACCTAATTAGTTGTGTTGGAGACCATGGCAAGGTGCCACTTGGACTAGTGATGAGTAGTTGTATAGTGTTTGACAAACTATATGGGTGATTATATGGCACAAAAGTGATATAGGGCTATAAACAACACACAACAAGAGTGCCGAGATCAACAATGCACAGGCCAAAATTCTAGCAAGTTTCATTAAACAGCGGTCTTCATTCGAATACATAGCAATTTTTCAAATGAATGGCCAGGAGTCCCCCCATACAATGCATGCGTGGTCTTTTTATATCACCGGCCCCAAATTATTTCCATCATTACATCAAGTGCGGGATTCCCTATAACCCTTCGCACGAATGTCCTGTGACCGCCTGCAACATGCTGCCAGGTGCCCCGTATTATCATGGTCTGGGGTGGCGGAGTGCGCTGCGGCCACCTATCAATCCTTTCGCCAATTCATCATTCAAAGGGATGTGTCACAGCCACTTGTAATTTGATGCCACGCGTCCCCTTGCCAGATTCCCTGTAACCGCTCCATACTCTCGGGCCACCTGTAACTTCACGCCACGTGTCCCTCTGCACTGGTCTCTGCAATTGTCGGCTAGTCAACGTCGTGAGAGCTCTGGTCACGATATCGTGACGTTTTTGCTCCAATACTTTCTCTCTCCTCTTTGGTCGCGATATCACGATGTTTTTGGCGTTAGGCTTCTCTCTCCTCCTTGGGACCGCGATTCCATGACACGTTGCGAAATCGTGACGTCTAGGCCTTTCTTACTCTCTTTCCTCCTTTGGGCCACGAAACCGTGACATGTCATGATTTCGTGACATCTTTGCATTCCGTACTTGCTGCTTCGTTTCGGGCCGCGAAACCGTGACATGTCATGATTTCACGACCATTTCACGTCCTTGAGTCTTTGGCTCGGAAGTGTCGTGATTTCGTGACCACCTTGCGCTATTGAGTCTTCACATCGAAAACATCACAATTTCATGACCACTTTGCGCTTTGGAACCTTGCCTCCGGATATGTCATGATCTCGTGACGTCTTTGAGCCTTGTCCTCGAATGTGTCACGATTTCGCGACGTCCTGGAACCTAGTCTTCGAAGGTGTCATGATTTTGCGATGTCCTTGAACTTTGTCTCTGAAGGTGTCACGATTTCATGACGATTCTCGTGCCTTAGAACTTTTTGCCAAAGATGTTCCTGTGCTTTCAAATCTTGCTTCCCGGATGTGTCACGATTTCGTGACCATTTGGCACTTAAGTGATTTTGCCGGAGCTGTCGCGATTTCGCGACCGTTGGGCGCTGAAGCTGCTTTCCTCCGAAATTGTCATGATTTCGCGACCGTTTGGCGCTGAAGCTGCTTTTCTTCAAAAATGTCACGATTTCATGATAGTTTCACGCCTTGGCCCTTTCCATGAAAAAGCATCGCGATATCGCGACAGGTTGGCCCGCTGGCGACCTTCTTCAAAAAGAGTCACGATATCGCGACAGTTTTGCACCTTGGCCCTTTTTATCAAAAAGCGTCGCGATATCACGACAGTTTGGCCCGCTGGCGCCCTTCTTCAAAAAGCATCGCGATATCATGACAGTTTTAGTACTTAACAAAAAAAATACATTTTGGGTGATGCAAGATTGCAGCTTCGCCACCGGATGCTCCTGCATCAGACACCCGGGGTGAGTTTGAGAAGTGACCTCACTTCTAATCTTTTCGAGGTAGACCCAGGCGATCAACCTTAGCCTTTGATAACCAAGTCGCATCTTCAATGGGTCGGCCCTTCCATTTGACCAAGTACTTCGAGTAACTCCTGTTCCTAGTACTTCGGCCCTCGCGCATATCCAGAACTTCTTCTATCTCGTCCGCAACTGGGATGGCTGCTGGAATGCTCCACAGATCTGGACTGGGTATCTCACTGCTTTCTCCTTCATGATACTCGACCAAATCCGAGATGTTAAACATGGGGGAGATGTTAAGTTCGTTTGGTAACTCCACCTCGTAGGCATTACCCGAATCTCGTTTGCCAATGATCTTACATGGCCCAAATTTCTTCATTTTTAGTTTGTTGTAGGTCTTGGTAGGAAACCGTTCCTTCCTCAGATGGACCATGATAGAATCTCCCTCTTGGAACTCCTTAGCTCTATGTTTTTGATCCGCCCTTGCCTTGTACTGAGCATTCATCTTGGCAATGTGTTTTGTCACTTCCTCATGCACTCCCTTCAGGTGTTCAGCAAAGTCTTCTGCTTCAGCACTGCATTTCTCCCTCGGATCTATCCTTCTTAATTCTGAAGCATTTCTTGGGCTGCTCCCATAGATAATCTGGAATGGGGATTTATTTGTGCTCCTATTGATCGAGCTGTTATATGCGAATTCTGCTTGTGGCAGAACTAGGTCCCATCCCTTGGGCTTGTCCCCTACCAAACATCATAGTAGGTTGCCCAAACTCCTATTAACCACCTCTGTTTGTCCATATGTTTGGGGGTGGTATGCAGAACTAAACTTTAACTCCGTCTTCAGTTTCTTCCACAGGGTCTTCCAGAAATAACCTACAAACTTGGTATCCCTGTCCGACACAATGCTTCTTGGCAGCCCATGAAGGCGTACCACTTCCTTAAAGAACAAACCAGCTACATGGACCACATCGCTAGTCTTCTGGCATGGGATAAAGTGTGCCATTTTCAAAAATATGTCCACTACCACAAATATGGAATCGTGCCCCCTCTGTGTCCTGGGCAACCCAAGCACAAAATCCATACTAATATCTTCCCATGGTCTTTCAGGTATAGGTAGCGGTTGATACAAACCAGTAGGCTACCTCATACCCTTTGCCATCTGGCAAATCCTGCAACTCTGCACAAACTTTGCCACATCCTACTGCAATTGTGGCCAGTAATAGTTTTCACTAACCAGTGAGATGGTCTTGTCACGACCGAAGTGTCCAGCTAAACCCCCACTGTGCTTTTCTTTAATGAGGTTCTCTCTCATTGAGCTCCTCGGAATGCACAACTGGTTCCCCCTAAACAACATTCCATCTTGAATCAGGTAATCCAACCATTTAGTCCTGTCCAATGCAACAGGCGCAGTGCAGGCTTTCCAAGCTCCTACGAAATTGGGGTCTACAGGGTATAAGTTCTTGAGTTCAGCAAACCCAACAACCTCCACTTTCATTTCTAGCATCAGACATTGCCTCCTACTCAGTGCATCTACCACCCTATTGGATCTTCCACTTCGATGCTTCAGCACAAAGGTATAGCTCTACAGGAACTCTACCCATTTTAGGTGCCTCTGATTCAATTTTCCTTGACTGTTAATATACTGCAACGCTTGATGGTCGGTATAGAGAACAAACTCCTTCGGCAATAGATAGTGCCTCCATTTCTTGAGTGCTTGAACTATGGCGTAGAACTCTTGATCATATACCGAATACTTTCTCCTGGCATCATTGAGCTTCTCGCTGAAATAAGCTATAGGCCTACCTTCTTGGCTCAATACGGCTCCTATCACATTGCCACTCGCATCGCAGTCTACCTGAAACACCTTATTGAAATCTGGAAGTGCTAAGACGGGTTGTTCAGTGACCTTCTTCTTCAGCATAGCAAAGCTTTTATCTGCTCCAACCGTCCACTGGAATTCCTTCTTGTTCCCCTTCATTGTCTCTGTAAGAGATGCACAAATACTGCTAAAGTTTCTAATGAATTTTCTGTAGAAACTGGCCGGACCATGAAATGATCTAACCTCGGTCACACTTCTTGGGACAGGCCATTCTAGGATAGCCTTCACCTTTTTGGGGTCCATTTTGAGACCATTAGCTGATATAACAAATCCCAGGTATACCAGCTCCTTCTTCACAAAGTTGCACTTCTTCAGATTGATCAGTAACTGCTCCTCCCGTAGTTTCTCAAAAACCTTCCTGATGTGCATCAGGTGCTCCTCTAAGGTTCTGCTAAAAATCAGTATATCATCCAAGTAAACAATAACAAATTTGCCCAGAAATTCCTTCAGAACCTCATTCATTAACCTCATAAAGGTACTAGGTGCATTGGTTAATCCAAATGGCATAACCAACCACTCATACAACCCCTCTCTGGTTTTAAAGGTTGTCTTCCACTCATCCCCTTCTCTAATGCGAATCTGATGGTACCCACTTTTCAAGTCAATTTTTGTGAAGTACTCAGCTCCACTCAAGCAGTCCATGATATCATCCATCCTTAGCAATGGGAACTTGTATTTAATGGTGATCTTGTTGATTACCCGAGAGTCGGTGCACATCCTCCATTCTCCATCCTTCTTGGGTGCTAATACTGCTGGTACAACACATGGACTAAGACTCTCCCTAATCAGTCCCTTCTTCAATAGATCCTGAACTTGTCGATTTAGTTCCTCAGTCTCCACAGGCTTCATTCGATGTGTAGCCTTGTTTGGCAAGCTCGATCCAGGCACCAAATCTATGTGGTGACTGATCTTCCTAACAGGCGGTAAACCTTCAGGAACATTATCTAAAATGATATCTGGGAATTCTTCTAACAGTCCCATGACTTCCATTGGAATTTCCTTGCATCCTTCTTCCCTAACCCTGGGGATTATAGCATAGCACATATGATCAGGCTTCAAGCCTTCCAAGAATCTTCTGCCATCAACTAGACAGACTCGTGCGCTACTGCATACTTTCTCATCCGCCTCCTTCAGGGGTTTTAACTTGTGGCAAACTCCATTCTTTGATAGAGAATATATGTTGGCTCGACCATCATGGACAGCACTTCGGTCAAACTGCCATGGTCTCCCAAGCAGCAGGTGACATGCATCCATAGGCAAGATGTCACACAAAACCTCATCTTGGTAAGTTCCAATATTGAACTTCACCATGCATTGCTCACTGACCAGCACCCGATGGTCCTTTTGCAACCATGCAATCCGATAAGGGTGCGGGTGTTTTCTCCTCTCCAGCTGTAGCTTGGCAACCATTTCCTCAGAAACCAAATTGTCAGTGCTTCCATTATCTATGATGATGTTACATACCTTGCCTGCGCACTTGCATCTTGTTCGAAACAGGCTATTCCTTTGGTCTCCCATTTTCTCTTCATTTAACAGGACTCTTCTGATGATCATCGCTTCTCCTCTTTCTGCCTCCTTTGAGTGCTCAGACTCTACACCTTCGTCTGCTACAGCAGCTCGGGCCTGACCCTCAGGTATCCGATTTGGCCTCTCTTGATGCTACGGGCAGTTGTATGCCCTGTGTCCTTCTTCTCCGCAGTTGAAGTAGGTTCCTCGAAAGACACCTCTGCCAAACCCTCGCCCAGACCTACCTCTTCCTCTTGGGTAGTTGTTGTTCTGATTGCATGGGCGTTGGTCATCCTCCTCTTTCACTTCTTTCTATTTTTGGCTACTGCTAGCTTCACCAGTTTTCCCAAAATCTTTGTATCTTCCACCACTGCCTCTTCCACCAGCTCTTCCACCCCTGTCCTTCCCTCTCTTCTTGCCATAAAACCTCCTATTCAGTTTCTCCTCCACTTTTAATGCAAATTGATATGCATCCTCTACTGTGCTCATTCTAACCAGCCCCAGCTCTTCTTGAATACTAGTTCACAATCCATTGATGTAACGTGCGACCTTCTCCTTATTCACCTCCGAATGGCTGGTTCTGATTGAGATTTGATAGAACTCTTCAGTATATTCCTTGACAATCTTACTAGCTTGTCGAAGACTCTGCATTTTCTTTAACAAATCTAGCTCATAATCTGCAGGGATGAACTGCCTCTTTAGTTTCTCTACCATCCTATCCCACCTGATGATCCTTTCCTTTCCCCTCCTATTCCTTTCCAACTGCACTCCTTTCCACCAGATGCTAGCATGTCCTTTCAGCTTGGTTTTCGTGAACCTAATCCGATTTGGATCTGATATCTCTTCGTATTCAAAATACTCCTCCATGTCGTTGATCTAGTCTATCAACTCCTCAGGGTTGAGGTTCCCCGAGTAAGTGGAGACGTCAAATTTTGGCTTCTTCCCGATCTGGGAGATGGCCCTATACAGCCTAGCATCAGCTAGATCCAAGGCCTCTTTCGCATCGGATGGAACCTCTTCTTCCCACACTTCATCTTCGTTGGGTTCTTCCCTTCTCGGCTTGACTCCTCTTCGAATTTCCTCTTGCAGGGCCTCAACTTGCCTCTGCAGGGCTCTTAGATCGACCTCCTCCCTTCTTGCTTGCCTGTGCCTTATACCACCACGGTCTCTATGCGGAGGCATCCTACTTCTTCTTCGCAACCCACAACCACAGTCCTGGCGCAAACTGCCTCTCTGTTCGGCGATCGGTTTGCACTCTCAGAACCAACCTGCTCTGGTACCACTTGATATAGGGCTATAAACAACACACAACAAGAGTGCCAAGATCAACAATGCACAGGCCAAAATTCTAGCAAGTTTCATTAAACAGTGGTCTTCATTCGAATACACAGCAATTTTGCAAATAAATGGCCAGGAGTCCCCCCATACAATACATGCGCGGTCTTTTTATATCACCGGCCCCAACTTCTTTCCATCATTACATCAAGTGCGGGATTCCCTGTAACCCTTCATAGGAATGTCCTGTGACCGCCTGCAACATGCTGCCAGGTGCCTCGTATTATCATGGTCTGGGGTGGCGGAGTGCGCTGCGGCCGCCTGTCAATCCTTTCGCCAATTCATCATTCAAAGGGATGTGTCACAGTCGCTCGTAATTTGATGCCATGTGTCCCCTTGCTAGATTCCCTATAACCACTCCATACTCTCGGGCCACCTGTAACTTCATGCCACGTGTCCCTCTGCACTGGTCTCTGCAATCGTCGGCTGGTCAATGTCATGAGAGCTCTGGTCCCGATATCGTGACGTTTTTGCTCCAATACTTTCTCTCTCCTCTTTGGTCACGATATCACGACGTTTTTGGCATTAGGCTTCTCTCTCCTCCTTGGGACCGCGATTCCGTGACACGTCACGAAATCGTGACGTCTAGGCCTTTCTTACTCACTTTCCTCCTTTGGGCCGCAAAACCGTGACATGTTGCGATTTCGCGACATCTTTGCATTCCATACTTGCTGCTTTGTTTCGGGCCGCGAAACCGTGACATGTCGCGATTTCGCGACCATTTCACGTCCTTGAGTCTTTGGCTCGAAAGTGTCACGATTTCGTGACCACCTTGTGCTGTTGAGTCTTCGCACCGAAAACGTCACGATTTTATGACCACTTTGCGCTTTGGAACCTTGCCTTCGGATATGTCGCGATCTCGCGACGTCTTTGAGCCTTGTCCTCGAAGGTGTCATGATTTCACGACGTCCTGGAACCTAGTCTTCGAAGGTGTCGTGATTTCGTGATGTCCTTGAACTTTGTCTCCGAAGGTGTCATGATTTCATGACGATTCTCGTGCCTTAGAAATTTTTTCCAAAGATGTTCTTGTGCTTTCAAATCTTGCTTCCCGGATGTGTCACGATTTCGCGACCATTTGGCACTTAAGTGATTTTGTCGGAGCTGTCGCGATTTTGCGACCGTTGGGCGCTGAAGCTGCTTTCCTCCGAAATTGTCGCGATTTCGTGACCATTTGGCGCTGAAGCTGCTTTTCTTCAAAAATGTCACGATTTCACGATAGTTTCACGCCTTGGCCCTTTCCATGAAAAAGCGTCGCGATATCGCGACAGGTTGGCCCGCTGGCGACCTTCTTCAAAAAGCGTCGCGATATCGCGATAGTTTTGCACCTTGGCCATTTTTATCAAAAAGCGTCACGATATCGCGATAGTTTGGCCCGCTGGTGCCCTTCTTCAAAAAGCATCGCGATATCGTGACAGTTTTAGTACTTAACAAAAAAAATACATTTTGGGTGATGCAAGATTGCAGCTTCACCACCGGATGCTCCTGCATCAAAGAGTGATGTAGATTTGATCCAATTCTCAAAGGTGCTATGATATTTTAGGCTATGATAGGGGATTCTTGAGGCACCAATGTTGTACATGCACCATCAGGATGATATACATCTACCTTGCATGGAGGTATGGTGGGTGAATTATGAGGATGATGAGGAGATAGATATCCTTGATGTGGATGATGTAGGGACTACCACTGAGTATGATGTATGGTTCATTGCACATCTACCATGGGTACTAATCTAGGTAGTGGATAAGGGGAATAAGGATAATGATGAGGTAGAGGCCAAGGTATAGGAGGTATATGAATCTCCCATACATTGAAGACATCAATGATATAGAAGTCGAGGGAGAGATGTAGTAGAGAAGCCTCTAGAGATTAGATATGATGGTTGTGGTATGGATGATATGGAGGAAGTTCTAGAGAGGTTCTAGAGAGACCTCCAAGTTAGAGTAAGAAATGGATGAGTGAGAATATGGTGGTGATTGAGATGTAGAGATAATGGCTCGGGATGTAGAGATAGCTCAATTGTGGGTTTAGCTAGAGGTATGGATGGATGTAGGTAGAGGTGAGGATAGGATCATGAGGCTCTAGGAAGAGCTAGCATATAGGGACCATCATCAAATATAGGACATACTACACCTATTGGAAATATTAAGTATATTGAGTTGTCATTGATGTCAAAGGTTTGATGTCAAAAGGATGTATGGTATTCAAGGTAGAAATATTTTTCTAATATTTTACAATTATTCAAAGCAAGGTATATCTCAAAGCAAGGACAATTGTTGAAAACAAAAGGATTATAATATTGGTTTAAATATTATAAATAAATTTCAAAAGTTCATAGAGAGGGCCAAAATTTTAAGAAGGTTTAAAATTTTATAGAGAGGTCCAAAAGTTTTAAAAGGTTTAAAAGTGTAGTTTAAAAAATTTTCTTGGACAAAGGTCCAAATACTACAAGAGAAGGCCAAAGGGTTTATTATAATATTTTATATTATAATTTAAAAATAAGGGTTTGGCACCAACGTCTTTGAAGGATTTAAAAATCAAAAATAAATTTTGAATCTGACTCCATGATAATGAAAAGAAAGGCATATTTATATGGAAGAAAATATTTCATTTACTCACCATGATTGCTAATGTTTGAAATATTTTAATGCAAATGATTTTCTAATGCAAATGATTTTGATATCTCCCTGTGTGCCATTCTAAAAATTCAAGGCAAGGAGAAGACAATGAATAAGAAGGTATAATTCATGGGTTCTGGAGCTTGAAAAAGGAAATGAGGTTTTTTTGTGTTGTTCCAACCATTGGGGTATCCCAACTAGTTATCCAACCCCAAACAAGGCACTGCAGATCAAGGAGTGTTGATTTTGATTCCTAGTTGCATCGTATTTTTGTTGTGTATCCATTTCATGAAGTGTGAAGGGGGCAAAATTTTTATTTGTGTGCATTTGAGTCTTAAGTTGGTGTGCAGCCCATACAGTTGGCTAGGTCACATGAATATCCTACCGTGGGAGAGATACGAAGGTCAAATACTATCGGGTGTATTTTTGGCTTGGAAGACATTATGGTAGTTTCAATTTGGAAGTGCATGAAGAAATATATAAGGGTAACCTTTTTTGTTGCTACCCACTACGTTAGCCCAATTGGTCATGGTGGTGGTGGCTAGGCGCTATGGTTTGGGAGGTTCAGGGGTCAAACCCTATCCGCTATAGTAAAGGATTTTAGGTGAAAGTTATGGAAAATAATTTTTATTTTTCTTAAAGTTGGAGTAATAAGGCACCACATTGATTTTAGTGCTTCATTGTGAATTATTTATATTGCATTTTGTATGTGATCAAGTTGGAGAAATAAGGTGTATTTTTTATTATCTAGAAAGTGTATTGTTGATTTAAATTAGAGAAATAAGGAGTAATTTTTTATTGTATTAAAATTATATTTTATGTTTCAAAGTTGGATAAATAAGGTGTATTTTTTAGTATTATAAAATTTTGTGGTGTATGTTTTAAAGTTGGAGAAATAAGGTGTATCTTTGGTATTTCAATTTTGTATTTTAAATATTATAAAAGAAGGGATAAATGGCTACTTGGATATTGATTGAAATTTTATTGATTATTTTTTAATAAGGAATTTTGAGTATATGATTTGATATTAAAAAGGGAGAAGTGCTAACCTATTTTGAAGTAGCAAAAGAAAGAAAAATTATTTGTTAAAGACAAGTTTGGAAAATTCATAGAAGCACATCATTTTTAAGGAAGATCTAAGAGGTATGGTGATTTAATTTCTTTCTAGAGGGTGGTTTCTATTTGAATAAAGTACTTTGATGTCATATGGTTGGAGGTATAAGGATTTATTGAGTGTGCATTGCTTTGATAGAAATTGGAAATAAAAGTGCAAGGGTTTGAAAGTAAATTTAATGTGCATTAGTGATTGATTGAATATGGGAGTAATGGTGAATTATTGTTGAATGAAATTGGAAATATATGTGCTAGGGTTTGAGAACAAAGTTGTGCATTATTGTTGAATGAATTTGAAAATATACTAGCAAGGGTTATAGACCAATCTTGTGAAGCAAATATATGCATTAGTTTTGAGTGATATTGGGAATAAATTTGCAAGGGCTATAGACCAGTTTTGTGAAGCAAGTATGTGCATTGGTTTTGATTAATTTTGGAAGTACATAAGAAGTTCAACTATCAAGTGCTAGACTAGAGTATCCTTTTGAATGTAATAAATGTGAGACATGTGAAAGAAATAAACTTAATTAATGTGAGAAGAACATATTGAGTATTTGTAATGCATATCATTCTCTATATGTTCATGAAGAAAAATAATTTTGGGTAGAATATATCTGAATTACTTTAGTCAAAGAAAGCACTTTTGGGAAAGATATTGAAATTGTTTCTATGCAAGAATTAGGAATTTTTGAGCATATTTTGTGAGCAGCATTGAGGTATATTTGAGCATGTTATTGAGGTATAATTGAGTAGGTTTATCAGATGAGTTTTGAGAATTTTTAAGGTAGATTTGAGCAGGATATATGAGCAAGTTTGAGAAGTTATGTGAGTAGGATTGTAGAGTAAATTTGAGCAATTTTTTTTGAGGTATATTTGAGTAGGATTGTAAGTAGATTTGAGTAGGGTTTGTGAGCATATTTGAGTAAGCCTTGTGAGTAGGCTTGGAGTATATTTGAGCAAGCCTTGTGAGTAGGCTTGGAGTAGATTTGAGCAAGCCTTGTGAGTAGGCTTGGAGTAGATTTGAGTAAAAATTATGAGTAGGCTTGGAGTAGATTTGAGCAAGCCTTGTGAGCAGTCTAAGATAAGATTTAAGAAAGCCTTGTGAGTAGGCTTGGAGTAAAATTGAGTAGGATTTGGATAAGACTAGAGAAAATGATATTGGTATCTCCTATGGATAGTGAAGAAGTGAAATTTACGATATCGCCTTAGGGGAACTTTATTGCAATATATAGCAGTTATAAAGCATTCAAAAGGGAAGATGATATAAGCTTATAATCTAGTGAAATGAAACATCATAGGCAATACAAATGATCAAAATTCTCTCTCTATTCACTTATAAATAGCTTCAAAACCAGATTACAAGACATCCCCTTGAGGGCTTTACAAATGTGATACATTTCCATTACAATTTTCCAAGGGATCTAGTCCCTTGTAAGGAGGCCTTTAAGGCGATAAATAATAGTGTGTGTGAATCTCGCTTCCCACGATAGAGAGCTAGTATTGGGATGATAATATTATGCCTCTTTAGCTCCTCCTCTTGCCTAGAATTCCTATTCCTAAAGACAAGGGATTGAAAGGGGATTAAAAGCATCTGTGTTATAGAATAAAGCCATTAAACCATGAAAAGAGAGCATATTCTACAACATTAAAAAGTGATCTACATGCATGAAAACTGATCTACATTAAGCATAAACATATTTTAAGCTATTATAAATGCAAAAAAGGAAATTTGGAAGCAATATCAAAGGTGAAACAATGCAGAAATAGTGATCATTCCTGGGTGAGCCAAATAAACCTACAACATTGGGGACCTCAAATCCTACATCAAAACTCCTCCAAATTACCTCAAATTTGGACCAGAGGTTCCTCTAGACATTCCCAAGGGGTCTATGGAGGAATTTATCTGAAATTCTAATCTATTTTGTGGCCATCCCTAGGTGTGACATCCACAGACTGCTAACCGTCCCCAGGTGGGGCGGTCACAAAATTGCCTTAGTTTTGTCACCTATGCCTATGGAAATTGGTCCAAAACTTGGGTAGGGGTGTTGTCGACAGATGGGGCCAAAGAATACTTCAATTTGGCCAGTTTGGAATTGGTGGATCGAGCCTATTTCCCCTGAAATCACCTTCAGATGAAGAGGGTTTCAAGGCTAGGGAAAGGGCGAGTTTTGGTTTGCAAAAGGTGAGGGTTGATTTGTGCAGCACTTCATTGCATAAATCTTCAATCTCTCCTCTTTTGAAATGGGGGTTTGGACCTCCTTTTATAGCCCAAAAGGGCATCTAGGGAAAAATGGCATGTTTTGCCATGCGAGGCAGGTGGCACCATGTGTCCTAATCTTGTCATTGATTGATGAGGGGAAGGTTACCCCTTTGGGGCTCCCAATATACTGCCTCACTATCCATTTGTAGGTCCCCAATCAATTTGGGGTGATTGGACACGTTAATGGTAGTCTTTGATTGCCATTTAGTGCATCCTTTGACTTTTTGAAGGGCCTTCTTTGGGGTCATCCCACCCAGGGATGGTTATGGATGGCCATCCCTAGGTGGGACGGTCACCAGTAGGGGCCCCAAAACAGCCCTAAACTGCTAGAAACCCTCCAAAATAAGTTTTGGAGCCTTTTGGAAGCCTTTTTATAGCCTAGAGGGGTGCCCAATAGGGCCATATGTTGTCGATAAGAGGGCATATGTGATGCACTGATAGTCTTATCCAATTTACATGATTTAGGTGTCTACAGATGCCCCATTTTTGGGATGCGCGATGTGAAACAAAGCGCTGAGCAAAAATAGATCACTAAATCATCGAATGATTAAGGTTTTTCATTAACCTAATCAACTTTGGATGCCTCCATTGTGGAAAGAGCATACATTCTTGGAATCCTTTCTATTGACATAGTCGAAGGATCGATTTTAGGTATACCTTTCAACTGTGCTGTAATGACAGTCTTATGGGGCTTAGGGCATACTAGGTCTTGGTGCCTTGTATTCTTGTAAACCTTTACATGGGTCAATTCTCAAGGTTTCAAGGAGGTCAAGCCTATTTAATTTGCTTCTTATGCTGATTCTTTGCCCCAGCATGGGCTTGAAAATTTATCTTTAGCCAAGATTCTTTTGAATGCATGGAATTTACACTTCTGAGTGTTTTAATGTTGATTCGATTTTTGAATTCATTATGATGACTACCCCCTCAAGTGATGAGTCAATGAGGGCATGAAAAATGTTAAAGTGATGAGTCACTTGACATATATGACTTAATTGGGGTAACTCTTTGTTTTGCCCATGGTACTAAATACCTGTTTGGAGGTGATTTTTGACTATTTTGATGAATAGTTTTGGAAGCAAAAGGCCAAATATCTCATTCCCGTGGAGTGGTCCAGCCATGGAGGCCTTATTGGGGACTAAAATAGAGTCTTATGATGCATCCAAAATTATTATAGGTTCAGTCTTGATCCCTCCAATTTTCTTGCCCATTCTGCCTTGTTTTTGGTGGGTTTTTGGCCCATTTTTTGAGTTTTTTAATGTTTTTTAGTGCAATTTTCTTGTGGCCATCCCTAGGGGGATGAGGACAGAATTAATGACTGTCCCAAGGTGGGAAATCCAGCCAAAAATGTGCTCATCCCACCCAGGGGCGGTCGACTTCTTTTAGAGCTATAAAAGGCCAAAAAGGGCCATTTGAGCTCATTTGTGCATGCTACTTGGAGAAGTTGGAGAGGAGAGGAGTAGGAGAGGGAGTTATGAAGTAAGTTGATTTAAAAATATCAACCTACAACATGATCCAACCAGTGAACGCATCAGACAGTGGAGCCAGATGCGAAACAAGTATGAATTACATGCTTTCTCTGCCCTATTTTATTATGTTTTTGCAATTTCTGCTCTAATTTCATGACTACAGCCACACCAATGGTTAAGAAACCCTAGGAGGACTGAAATTTATAAAATTTAACTTTTATTTATGTTTTATTTGCAAAAAATTAGGAGTAAATGCCAATTTTTTTATGTTTTTTAGGGTTTTTAGGGTATTTTTAGGGGTCAAATTGACCCTATTTTACCCCTTTTTGGGGACCGTCCCTGTAAGGGATGGTCACTGGTGGCCATCCCTGGGTGGGATGGCTACCAAATTAGGGGCCGTCCCTGGGTGGGACGGCCAAAAACTAGGCCAAAAAGGGCCCATTTCTATGCATTTTTTTGGTGTTTTTAGAGCAAAATTTTGCATTTTTAGGGCATTTTTGACACCCTAATTTACATGAGCAGATAGTTAGGAGTCGGTACAAAGTACCAAGTCTCTTTCAGGTCACGAGAGACCATTTGACTACTATATACTAGCATTGGCTCGATGCCATTAGTCTGAAGCAAGTTACATGGTTAGATCCCATGGTGGGAGACCGCGCCTATCTGACTGCTTTGATAGACCTATGGGACCCTCGTACTAATACTTTCTATTTAGCTATGGGGGAGATGATAGTGACACTAGAGGATGTATATTAGATACTACGTATTTTGATAGAGGGGCACCCGATAGTATCTTCTCCGATAGAGCGATGAGAGGTCATAGTGCGGAGGTACTTCAGAGCGCATTGGGAGGATGTATTGATTGATCTTCTCAGTGGAGGGATTCTAGTGGCGACATGGTACTGAGATGGTGTGCTTGGAATTAGGCACACTTTTTTGATGACCTTGATCAGCAACATGTTGCTACCCGACTCTTCAGGAGCTAGGTTCCCATGGAACCTAATAGAGTTAGTTTTTACTCTAGTGGATTGCATAGAGGATGAGCCCATAGTTATGGCTTGGGGTCCTACTTTATTGGCATAGCTATATGATGAGTTATATGAGATCCACTATCATGGGTGGAAGGGCTTGGGTTGCATATTCCTACTATAAGCTTGGGCTTGGTAGCATATTGGAGTAGAGAGACCATGGGGACTACCATGGACCTCTCGAGCAGAGCTACCAGATAGGGATATTGGCTATGGGGAGCTATGGAAGAGGTCATGTGAGTCAGGGTGTAGCTGATGATATTTTGGGGAGGTAGAGCACTATGCAGAGGCTTTTGCATGGCTCAGGGTAGTGGATATCGAGTGGAGACCCTACAGGGATTGTCCTGACTAGGAGGAGGCTGAGACACATCTACGCCAAGTTTGGTGAGGTAGATGGTTGATAGGGCAACATGGCATAGAGTGAGAGTACTTCCCTTATGATCATGTGCTATGATAGTTTGGGCTATGCCAAGGGTTGCCTAGGGAGCCGATGGTCTACCATCATCATGGGGATGAGAGGACTCTAGCATGGCCTATGGTAGAGGACTTGGGAGATGAGTCAGATCTTGAGGTGGTAGTTTCTAATTTAGATGATGTAGGCACTATAGAGGAGTATGATGCATGGTGGGTCATACGGCAGTGGCAAGGGGAGGGACCACTAGGAGGGGATGCAGCTGCCAGGGTAGCGGATGCAGCTAGGGGTGCTCTGGATGAGGAGGGATTTGGTGAGTCTCTTGATGATGAGGAGGTAGACATAGGTGAGTGAGCTATGCATCAGCGTGTGTCAGTGGATAGGGTGGATCTGATAGATGTACAGGATCTAGTGGGCTTTGATGAGGGAGACTTGGGGGATCAGGGTATGTAGGCACAACTAGCAGCATGGGATGCTATGATTGTTGAGTTGTAGAGTGATCAGGAATTACTATAGGCACATGTGCAGAGTGCATAGGTTGATATGGAGAGGTAGGCAGTAGTGATAGCTATGCTTTAGGCATAGGTCGATGGATAGGGCCCTAGCCATGGGGAGTCCAGTAGTGGTGATCTAGCTAGGATGCAGGAGGAGATAGCACATATTCAGAGTTTGGTGGTGACCTATCAGACTAGGTGTCAAGAGGAGTGCACCTATATGGATATGATGGAGGATGAGATAATGCACTGTAAGGGGTACATACCAGATCGAGAATTAGCCATTGGATCACAACGTAGCTAGGGGAGTGGGATAAGACAGTCATCTACTCGGATGAGGGCTCCAAGATCTTCTCAGAGGATGGAGGTATCTAGAGGTAGCAGATCAGGGGGTAGTAGGTCTGGGAGCTCATGATGGACTCATACTAAGAGTAGAGGAGAGAGTCGAGGTATCGGTCCTACGTGACCATGGTCAGTAGACTCTGATGGTTCTTTTTGGACTTCTTTTGGGATGCGAAGTTGGATGACTCACTTTTATTGTAGCCTATAGGAAGTTTATGGACTATGATGTAGCTTTTTATCTTTTACATATATGGACATATATATATAACTTAGCTTTGATCATTATGTCATCTTTACTGCTTTATGATATGAATGCAATGCTTATATTTGCTTTATGATGTTATGATGGATGTCTAACATGGATGCATGTATTTATCCGATGATGTGATTTGATGATATGTAGATGTGGATGCTTCATTTATATGCTTTTGTAAATTAAAATATATGCATAAAATAGTCAGTGGTCATCTAAATATTATTGCTAATATTTAACCGGTATCTATCCTAGCTCATGAATACCACTTAATAAACAAAAGTTTAAATGTGTATGATTGGAAGTAATGATTGATTGGATTTAATTTTGTATGATGGATTTGTGATGACTATTTTGACGCATTATATGCTAGCACCATAGACTATACAAAATGTATCTTTATTATTTTCATGTTATTATAACACTTTATTTAATGGACTTTGTAATTTTGACAAACATGTGACAACATGATGTAAAATGAAATGGATAATGTAATGTGATATGATATTATTTGATAGTTTTGAAGAGACTCAAACACTCTAGTTACCTAATCAAAAGTCATATACTAACTATACAAGATCTTTTGACAAAGTATGCACCTACTAAGATAACCAAGATAATCAATATCCCTATGTGTGCATGTGAGTTCATTACCATGATAACACATAAGATTACCCTAGTGCAAATGGGATTCACTCAGCCCATCGACATTAGAGATCATTCTGTGAGTCTCATTATCCTGAGTTTTGTACTTAGTTGGATTAGACTACTAGGTAATCTAGGTTACAATAAGCTAGCTCATCCACATTCAAACATTGGTCTATACCTAAGCAAGTTGCTTAAGTGATAGACATATCATCATGCGGGAGGCTACCACCATTGACAAGTAGGCTATCCACCAAACCTGTAATGAGGATCACCTTATGGTTTTCTAATGCTGAGAATTCTAGGGATTCAAGTTCAAGACTCCCTTCTTTTATTTTAACTTTGAATTTCTCAAGGGAGTTGCTCATTTTTATTTGGTGAGCAAGGGATTTTAGTAGTGGTGAGAACCATTATTTCTTTTTGCTTTTTCTAGTGATAATAATCACTATTTATTTTGCATCTTTTGAAGTGATAATAATCATTGTTTCTTGTTGGAGTACTTTGAAGGGATAATAATCACTATTGATTTTTCTCTTTGGGATACTTGCCCTAGTGTAGGGCAAGGGATTTTTTGGGTAAGGAGGAACTTTTCCTTTTGTCAATTCTCAACATCTTTGAACCATTCGCATAGGGGGATGAGCAAGATAACCTTTTCACTTGAAAGTAACCTAGACCACTTTATAGTTTTCATCTTTCCTTGCGCTAGACTTGGATTTATTAATGTGAAAATTATGTTGGGATTTTTATGTATACCAAGAATTATCCTAGCAGGATTCTACCTTCTAAAGATCATGATAGCTTTCTACAAATTTGAGAAGACAACTAGATATGGTTGAGTGACCAAAAACTTTAACTATGTTTTACTAACAATGGCTAAGTGATGGGAAACAGACATATAATGTAAAGTGTAAATGTAAATGGTATATGTAATATAAATAGGTGGTAATATTGACTCATAATAAAAATGATTTTAATAGATGCCTAGTGTACAGACCTGGTGCTAGACATGTATGATCAATTTGGAATGATGCATAATGCAATGATGAGTATGCCTAATGCAATTTATATGAAGTGCAATGAAGCAATATTTTTGTATTTTGATGATTTTAATGATTTTTTTGTATTTTTGATATATATGTATATACATGTTGACCAATGGGCTTAATGAATGCCATTGGGGATTTTGGGATGACCAAAGGGCTTATAGATACCTTTGGAGAATTTTGGGTTGACCTAGACAATTGTAGACTGCCTAGGAACATTTTATTTTGACCTAGATGGTCATAGACTACCTAGGGATATTTTATGGGGACCAAAGGGCTTATATATGCCTTTGGGTATTTTTGGATTGACCTAGATGATCATATTGTTTGACCTAGATGGTCAGAGCTAGGAGATTTTGGGTGATCTGGGTTACTACCTAGGGGTATTTGGTTGTGACCAAAGGGCTTATAGATGCCTTTGGAGTTTTAAGGTTGACCTAGATGATTGTAGATAGTCTAGGAGTTTTTTATTTGACCTAGATGATCAAAGACTGCTAGGAGAATTTTGGGTGACCTAGATGGGTATCGACACTTAGAAAGTGTCATAGACTACCTAGGGGAATTTGGTTGTGACCAAAGGGCTTATAGATGCCTTTGGAGCTTTTAAGGTTGACCTAGATGATCGTAGATAGTCTAGGGGATTTTTTATTTGACCTAGATGGTCAAAGACCGCTAGGAGCATTTTGGGTGACCTAGATGGTCAATGACACTTAGAAAGTGTCATACGACTACCTAGGGGTATTTGGTTGTGACCAAAGGGCTTATAGATGCCTTTGGAGATTTTAAGGTTGACCTAGATGATCGTAGATAGTCTAGGAGATTTTTTATTTGACCTAGATGGTCAAAGACCGCTAGGAGCATTTTGGGTGACCTAGGTGGCAATGACACTTAGAAAGTGTCTATGACTACCTAGGGGTATTTGATTGTGACCAAAGGGCTTATAGATGCCTTTGGAGATTTTAAGGTTGACCTAGATGATCGTAGATAGTCTAGGAGATTTTTTATTTGACCTAGATGATCAAAGACCACTAGGAGCATTTTGGGTGACCTAGACGGTCAGTGACACTTAGAAAGTGTCATACGACTACCTAGGGGTATTTGGTTGTGACCAAAGGGCTTATAGATGCCTTTGGAGATTTTAAGGTTGACCTAGATGATCGTAGATAGTCTAGGGGATTTTTTATTTGACCTAGATGGTCAAATATCGCTAGGAGCATTTAGGGTGACCTAGACGGTCAATGACACTTAGAAAGTGTCTACGACTACCTAGGGGTATTTTTATGGTGCTCTAAGCATGAAATGGTCGCAAATGACTTATATTCATGGGTTCAGGCTCTTCACTTCCTTTGATGGATGCTAGGTGATAAGTTCTAGGTCCAATATGGCTTGTAATGATGAATGGACCTAACCAGTTTGTTGCAAATTTGTCTCACAAATTGGAGGGCAAATTTGAGTTTTTTTGGTTCTCTTTTAGAACTAAATCACCTACTTGAAAGTCTCTCTGATGTACTTTCAAGTTGTAAGCTCTCTTAAGACATTCTTGATAAACACGTAGATGCTCGAGGGCATTTACATGTCATTCATCAAGTAATGTTAACTGATCTAAATGAGCTTGCCTAGTTGTATCATCATCGATGAATTCTCATGTGGAAATGCATAGCGACAGAATCTCTAACTCCAGAGGCATGATGGCTTCAGCACCATACACTAGTGAAAATGGAGTTGCCCCAGTGGGCATCCGAATGCTAGTGCGATAGGCCCAAAGGGCAAGAGGTAATTGATTATGCCAATATTTATGATTTTCCTTGATGGTTTTCTTCAAGATGGCTACTACTATTTTATTTGATGCCTCTACTTTCCCATTGGCTTGTGGATAATAGGGCATGGAAAAGCTATGCTTTATGTTATACTTTGTTGTTAATGCACACACATCCTTATTTTTAAAGGGTGTTCCATTATCCGATATTATTTTGGATGGAATACCAAAATGACATATGATATTATGTAGCATGAACTCCGCAATGCGAGGTCCAGTCATTGTGGTAAGGGGAATTGCTTCCACCCATTTTTTGAAATACTCAGTTGTCGTTATGATAAACGTGTGATGGCCTGATGAGGCAGGTGAGATTTTCCCAATTAAATCAAACCCCCATTGTGCAAATGGCCAGACCGATTGAATCGGTTGTAAGGCCTGTGAAGGTACATGTGTCAAATTTGCATGGTGTTGACACTTCATGCACTTCTTAACATAAGCATAACAATATTGCTCTAAATTTTGCCAATAATAGCCCATGCAAAGAATGCGCTTAGCGATGGCCATGCCACTAAAGTGGCCACCACATGTACCATCATGTGCTTGGGTGATGGCCCAAGCTGACTCCTGTGAGTCTAAGCAATGAAGGAGGATACCTTCATAACTCCAATGATACATTATGTCTCCTAATAAGACATATTTTGTCTCATTTTGTTTGAATGCTCGCTTTGCGGCATGCGACAATCTAGGTGGAATATTACCCAACTTAAGATAATATTTAATCTGGATGGCCCAATATTGCTTTGAAGAAGCCTCAATATTATGAATCATGCTATCCTTTTGATGTTTGTCTCGTGCGAATGTTGATTGAGAGCGAACTTGGAGATATAGCATTGTGCTAGTATCAAAAGGATTATGAGGGAACAAAGCCCCCCAGTTAGCGTTATCCAAATATTGGTGTAGTTGAGAGAACCTTTCATGAGAAGGCTCAATCTGAATCATGTGAACAATTGGTATAGCATTATGCTCTTCATGCTCAGTCACAGATTGTACTAGCATTTTTACTTGGATAGTTGTGATATCATCTGAAGGGTCATGCGGGATTAGCGACCCTAAGGAAGCCATTGTATCCACAAAATGATTAGATGAGTGAGGGAGTGCCTCTATATCATACCATTCAAATTTGACCAGGAGTTTGTCCACTAGGGCTTTGTAGGCTTGCAAGATGGGACATCGACACTAGAAAATCCCTTTAACCTGATTAACTATGAGCAAGGAATCACCAAAAATGTTTAACTTTGTTATTTTCATGGTGATCACCATTTGAAGTCCTATGATGAGGGCTTCATACTCGACATTGTTGTTGGTGCATGGGAAATCAAGTTTAAATGAAAGAGGTATGGGAGCCCCTTGCGGTGTGAAAAACATGATACCTACACCACCACCTTGCTCGCATTTAGAACCATCGAAGAATAGAGTTATGTCCACCTGTGACTCAGGCTCTGCAGAATCAGGTGATTCTGATAGATGAAACACTCCATCATCGAGAAGTTCTACATTTAGAGGCTGATCATCCTGTAGAGGAGCCTCTGCTAGTTGATCGGCTATGACCTGTCCTTTGATAGATTTTTGTCCAATGAACTCTAGGTCAAATTCCATCAACAACATTATCCATTTCGTCATGCGACTATTATGATATGTTCTACTCATCATGTAGCGCAATGGATTTTCTTTAGATACGACATACATGGTATGATTGAGCATATAATGGCATAGATTTTTGGTGGTAAAGACCACTGCTAAGCATAGCTTCTCAATGTATGCATATCTAATTTCATAGCTGACCAGTGTGCGGCTAATGTAATAGGTAGCCTATTCTTTGTGAAATTCATTCTTTTGGGACAACATGGTGCCCAAAGCTAACTCAGTAGCTGAGATGTATAAATAGAATGACACTCCTAGTCATGGTGGAGCCAATACAGGTGGCGAAGCCAAGTATTGTTTTATTTCATCAAAGGCATTTTGACATTCTTCATCCCAATGAAATGAGACCCCCTTGTGTAGCAACCTATTCATGGGTCGACACTTATCCGATAACTACGCTATAAAGCATTTTATGGATGCGACCTTTCCTTGCAAACTACGTAGTTGCTTAATGGTTGTGGGGGGAGGCATTTCTAATATTGCCTTGACCTTGTTTGGATCTACCTCTATGCCTCATTTGGAGACTATGAATCCCAAAATTTTACCAGATGTGACACCAAAGACACACTTTTTGGGATTAAGCCTGACATTGTGCTCAATGAGGTGATCTAAGACCTTACATAGTACACTGATATGCTCATGACGTTCTAAATATTTCACCAATAAATCATCCATGTAATCTTCCAAAATCTTATGCATATAGTCATGGAAGATGTACGTCATGGCTCGTTGATATGTGGCACCAATGTTCTTAAGGCCAAAAGGCATGACCTTATAACAGAATGTCCCCCAAGGCATTGTGAATGCCATTTTGATTTGGTCTTCTGGATTAATATGAATCTGATTATATCCAGAGAAACCATCCATAAGGGAGAGCATTTCATGTCCTATTGTGGCATCTACCAATGCATCAATGCTAGGTAAGGGAAATTCATCCTTAGGACTCGCTTTGTTAAGATCTCTGAAGTCGGTGCAAATGTGAATCCTCCCATCAGGCTTCTTGATGGGAACCATGTTTGAAACCCATGGTGGATAATCTACTGAGATGATGAATTCAATGTCCAACAACTTTTGTAATTCATATTTCACCATTAAGGCTACTATTGGGTGCATTTTACGCAACTTTTTCTTGACTGGCTTGATCTTTGGGTCCAGTGTAAGATTATGCATGACTAGATTTGGGTCTAGTCCTGGCATATCTTTATATGACCAAGCAAAAGCTTTCATCCTTTCTTTTAGCACTCTTGTGAAATCATCTCTTTCAACTGGGGATAGACCTTCCCCTAGTTTGATAATGCGAGGATTATCGAGATCTGTACCGATATCCTTGTCAATTGTTGGCTCAATTGACATATGAGACCCATATTCCAACTGATGTGGAGTGGGAATCAAATGAATGTCATCAACGAGGTTTGCTTCATCCATAGGAAATTTAGGATCAACCTCGGCTTGATAAACATCTTGAGTAGTGCTTGGAGAAAATTGAAATGGCTATAACATTTCCTCGCAAGGCCAGTACTCTAAGGGTGATGGGGGTGAATCTCCCCGATCAAATTCAATTGCCTCAATGTCGAGATGCAAAGACTTTAATGGGTTATTCGGATCTATCAGTGGTGTATTTAAATCTATGGAAATCATGTTGATGGATACATGATCTCCTGCTCTAGGGTGAGTGGGTCTAGAGACCTGATGTTGTCTCATGACTCATGGGTGTGGCTCTGGTGGAAATGGAATGAATGGTGGTGGCCTATGCGAAAGAGGGTGAGCCTGCTCTTCATGAGGCAATAGCTAGCATCAGATGGGTCCTTGGATGAGGAATAACATATGAAGATAATATTCATCCTCATCATCCAAAGGGAACACATGCTCATATTCATCATCTGAGCTAGGGTAGTTAATTGGTGTGATGCCATAGTCATCATCATCACTCATCCATTCATGAGGAGGACCTTGGTCTTGTTCCTCACTGTCATATTGCAAGGTGTGTGAGCTCTCCCCCACTTCATGGGGTTGGGCGACATCACTAGAAAGACCTTGATCTATCATTTCTATGGGGAAATGATCTCCCAAGGAATGAACATGATTCAGATTAGCATATGGGTCATGGGCGAGCTTATCCTGATAACCTAGACATAGGTGTTCGAGACTCTCGATGAGGACATCCAATGGTACCATTTTATTGTGTCCCAACTCGAATCTATCATATAAAAGTTGATATTGGGGTTGACATGGAACATGAGTACCCTTCTCATATAGGCCAAGACCAAACCCATGCCAATTATAGTGATCTAAGTACCGCAATGCATAGTCTAGATTTGACAAATAATTTACATCCTCAGAAAAGGGTTCATCATCATCTTCCTTCTGAGGAATGGGTAGAGCTCCATACTCTAAACCTCCATATATGAAATTTTTTTTATTAGGAGGTAGACCAAGAGGTACAATGCTACCTATGGGAAGATGAGGTCTCCCCATGTCTTGCACTATCTCCAACGATGGAACTATCATGACATTTCTCACCAAATATTCCCCTATCCTTGTACTAGACATCTGGACTATGACCTAGGATGGCGAAGATGGATGAGATGGAATGGAGGTTTGAGGTGATTCAATGTTCACCTCTAGAGGTAATTCCTCATTAATGACACAAGGAACCTCCTCCATGGATATAGTGGAAACTAATGGTGGGCTCTCATCAATAGGCCTCTTCAATGTGTTCCTCGATGGAGGGTTTGATGATGTCGAAGCCTTCTCTGAAGGTGGCGATGATGAGGATGGAGTGGATGATGATGAAGGTGGTGTAATGGGTAGACTCTGAATAGGTGTATTCAGTCAAAATTCTATGTGAGTCAAAGGTAATGTCGACTCTGGAATCTACTGCAACATGTTGCAGTATTTGAAGGGCTCTAGATCGACAGACACTACGTGTACTTGCCCTTCATGAGTGTATTTAAGACATTGATGTGCAATGGAGGGGACACACTTCATATCCCGTATCCAAGGTCTACCTAGAAAAATGTTATAGGCCATCTCACCTTCTAGCACATGGCACAACATCGATATAGTCTTTTGCCCCACTTGAATGGGTAAAACTATGGTACCAATAGTAGAGCATATTGTGTCATTGAAAGCGTGAAGAGTGTAAGTTGATGCCACAACATGAGATGCTAGAAATTTAAGGTGCTTTAGTGCTTTAGTTGTTATGATATTACTTGAGGAACCAGTGTCTATGAGCACTCTCTTGTATGGTATCTCATTTATACATGCAATGATGTGTAAAGGAGGATCTACCACATCGCTAGCTATTTCCTTAAGCTCATGCTCATGAAATTGTATGACTGGTTCCTTGCACTATTGCACATGACCCACAAAATCTATGAAGGAGTTGGACTCCTATGGTTGCAACTCTATTGACTTTAGAATGTCCATCAAGGCATCCCGATGTGGAGGTGATTGTTGGATCAACTCATAGATGGACAATCATGTTGATGTGGTCCTCAAGCTTTGTGCAAGCTTGCTCTTAATTGTCACTGTTGGCCTAGAAGGAAGGCCCTGTACTATAGGTGGTGTAGTTTATGATGTAGTTGGAACATCATTCGAAGCTACAAGTTGTGCAACTTGACTTGGATATCTCTTGTTCCTGGTCACAATACTCACCATCCCAACATACCCTTGAATAGGGTGTTTTTGCTTCACCTCATTCATCGGTTTAGCAGGCACTTCTTGTACCTCATGAGTTGGTAAAGGGTCTTTGTATATACCCATATGTTGATTGGTAGGAGCTAATGGAGCATCCACTTGAAGCTCATTCCTCTCAATCATGTCTTGTACTACGTGTTTAAAACCATAGCATGATTGTAAATCATGGCCACCTTGTCGATGAAATTTACAATATTGATCCTCTCGATATCCCATAGGCTTGGGTTTGCCTATTTCTGGATCGTTGGGTTTAATATCTGGTAAATTAACCATATTTGCAGCCCATAATCGATCAAAAATAGAATCCATGGATTCAATGATGGGAGTAAATTGTCATTGAGGGCAACGTTGTTATTTTTGTCCCTGGTTCATTGTACCATTATTGTTATAACTCGTAGGAGGAGGTTGGGCCTGATAGTTCACCTTTTGGGGAGGCATAACTTGAGGAGGCATAGGGACATTTATGGCCACTTGATTGACCATAGCTGGCTTTGCAGGTGCCAAGCTATTCTTAGGATTCTTTGTCCACTCCTTCTTACGAGGTTTTGTTATTTCTCCCTCTTGGATTTTGATTTCCTCTATGTTTCTAGCTTGTGCTAGAGCTTCTTCCAAGGTAGGGTATTGTTGTAATTGCAATGTCAAAGAGATGGGTTTCAAGCAACTCTTTGAAAACAAATGAGTTAATTCAGTCACTGGCAATAGATAGGGTAGCTTAGCCAAAAGCGTTCGCCACCTATTTCCATAGTCAGTAATCGACTCATCCTCAGTTTGTTTCATCCTCGTGAGGTCGGTTAATGTCACCTTCCTTTTGGTGTTGAAGGTGAAACATTCCAAAAATGCATCAATGAATTGTTCAAATGTGTAGATGCTATGTTTTGGAAGTTGGTTGAACCACTCAATGTTAGGACTAGAGAGGGTACTCAAGAAAGTTCTTAGGAGCAATGCATCATTGTCCTGTATGTTGAAGCACAAATTTAGAAATCTAGTGACGTGCTCTTGAGCATCTTCTTCACCCTTGAATCTATCAAATTTGGGCATTTTGAAATGCTCAAGATAGATCAGGGAAGGAATGGATGGATGTAATGGTTGGTTCTTTAGCTGATGCAAGGTAGGCTTTTGAAGCCCATTGCCAGTTGTCTTACCTTCTATAGTTTCTAAGCATGCAAGAAAATATTGATACACATCTGAGGATTTGATCTCCTCTTCCTTATTTTGAACTCATAGAGGTGGATGAGGAATATTAAGCCTAGGTTGGGGTGGTTGATTGACATCAACCATGCCTCCATAAGGTGCTTCTACATAATCCTCATTCTATTCCAAATCATCGTAAGCCCCATAAGGTGTTTCATGTATGGGCCTACAAGGAGGAACGAACACCTATTGAAGGTGATCTATGTTTGGCCTATCATATGCATTCTGTTCAGGCCTACGAGGTCTAGGAGGCAACATAGGATTAGGTCTAGGAGACCTATCTTGTTGGAAATTTGGTTGCCTTGGGTGAGCCTCTTGTCTATGCATGCTTGGAGTTACAGCTCCATGATACAAAGTTTCTTGAATTTTTCATTCAAGATTTTCTTTCTCTACTTGTTGTCACTTCTCTAAGAGATCTAGGTGATGTTTATCCGACCTAAGTCGATTAAACTCGGCCTGGCGGTCAGCATATCTCTAGACCAAATTATTAATTTGATCAGTTGTATTAGGTCTAAGTGCCTTAGCACTATTGCCTTGTTGTCTATCATGTTCAGGAGGATCTGTGAGATCAATTACATGCTTCCCTCGATCGAGGGCAGTCACATTGACTTGAGGTTCTCTCCTAAACAAGTCTTTCTGAGAGACTACTGGTACAGAGGCACAATGTGCTTGCATTGACACATGTTCATGAGGATAATCTAGATGTTCCTCAGGTCTTCCCTCATAAACAAGGAAAGGTAAGGTAGAATAAGGTCACCTAATTTGATGAGTATCATACTCATCATGATTTTGATACCTTGGAGTAGGGTGACTTGAAATCTTGAGATGATCATTCAACCCTACTCGAGGTGTGAGCTCTTGCTCCTATGTATGAATAGGAGTAGAGGATCGAGCAGGCACATGAACATGTGGTATTGCTCTATGTGGAGGTGCCTCATTGCATGGTGACTCTTCTCGAAAGAAGGTATTTGTAGCATGTGAATTAGGGAGATATTTTCCCAAACTAGGACTATGACCTATAGGGGTACCCTATGAAGGAGTCCCTTGTAAGCTAAGCCTTCTAGTTGACACTCTAGGACTAACCATCCACTCATCTATCGGTCTACGACTAGGGAGAGTAGTTGATTTCCAAGGAGGAATGATCCTATCCCTAGGCTCAACATGAGGATGTTCTATATCCTCTTCTCTATTTCCCATAGCTTCTACCCCTGAATGGGCTTGGCTATGGGTATGTACCATAGCTATGTACTCTAACTACTATGTGTTTATCTTCTTTACAATTTCTATGAATTTGAAACAAACAAACAATAGAGACATGCAAGCATAGAAGTGATTATCTCATTTTAAATATTTTAAATGTGAATCCCTAAACTGTTTGTTGTGTTTCAATGATGTGTTGCTTTGTAAAGAAAATCCTTTTCTCATGTTTGATATTTCATTGGATGATATTCTCAAATTTTAAAGGATTTCACCTATATACTCGTAGCTCGACAACTGGTATGGTGATAAATTCCATATTATTCTAGTCATGTAAACCAATCTAAGATATGGTGATGAATTCCATACCCGATCAGGGATCCTCACCCAACACCCCGTGCATAGTGATACACCTTTCTGAAGAGGTATGCATGCTATTTTGCATGGTTAGGATAGATCTTGGATTCGATATTGGCCAGTTATCTTGGGTCTCGATGAAACTCTTTCAGACAACTAGTCAAGTGGTAATTACATCCACTACTACTGCTGATGTTAAAATGAAACTTGGTGTGTGTGGTTCCTTTTATAATATTGAAATAAAACAATAGAGCACTCAATGATGATTCACTAAATGCATGAAAGGTATGTTTTATATTTAGAATCATTAGTAGCATAAAAGGAAAGCCAAAAAATGCAAAGCCTATATGACCTTAACCTTCTTGGGTAAGGTTCCAACAAGCAAACCAGAAAAAAGTAGTGACTTCTACTATATTTTCCTCTATATTTTTCTGAACTAATTAATGCATGATTTTGGAGAGAAATAATCTAACCTTTCTATGCATAGAATAAGCAAGAAAAACATGAAATTTGGTAATTTTTAATAGTAAAAGTTCAAATTGACAGTGTAGAGGGGTATAAAATGAACCTTTAAAGTTGTTGTTTCTACAAATTTTTGTAGAAACCCTCTAGTTTTGTGGCCATCCCTATCAGGGATGGTGGTATATTGGGGGCCATCCCACCTAGTGCCACCTAGCTGGCCATCTCACCTAGTGCCACCTAGCAGCAAAGGGACCATTTCTGATCAGAACGGTCAGTACCTACAACAAGTAAAACCAAAAATAGAGGTCCAAATTAGCACAATCCAAGGGGAGATTGAAATAAAATTAGATACCATGATCACCACTAAAGAAGTGAAATTCACGATATCACCTTAAGGGCACTTTATTGCAATGTATATCAATTATAAAGCATTCAAAAGGGAAGATGATATAAGCTTATAATCTACTGAAATGAAACAACATAGACAATAAATATGATCAAAACTATCTCTCTATTAATTCATATATAGCTTCAAAATAATATTACAAGACATCCCCTTGAGGGCTTTACAAATTTGATACATTTCCATTACAATTTTCCAAGGGATCTAGTCCCTTGGAAGGAGGCCTTTAAGGCGATAAATAATAGTTGTGAATCTTCGCTTCCCACACTCGAGAGCTAGTATTGGGATGATAATATTATGCCTCTTTAGCTCCTCCTCTTGCCTAGAATTCCTATTCCTAAAGACAAGGGATTGAAATGGGATTAAAAGCATCTGTGTTATAGAATAAAGCCATTAAACCATGAAAAGAGAGCATATTCTACAACTTTAAAAAGTGATCTACATGCATGAAAACTGATCTAAATTAAGCATAAACATATTTTAAGCTATTATAAATGTAAACAAGGAAATTTTGAAGCAATATCAAAGGTGAAACAATGCAAAAATAGTGACCATTCTTGGGTGAGCTAAATAAACCTACAATATTGGGGACCTCAAATCCTACATCAAAACTCCTCCAAATTACCTCAAATTTGGACCAGAGGTTCCTCTAGACATTCCCAAGGGGTCTATGGAGGAATTTATCTAAAATTATAATCTATTTTGTGGTCATCCCTAGGTGTGACACCCATAGACTGCTAACCATCCCCAGGTGGGGTGGTCACAAAACTACCTTAGTTTTGTCACCTATGCCTATGGAAATTGGTCCAAAACTTGGGTAGGGGTGTTGTCGATAGATGGGGCCAAAGAATACTTCAATTTGGCTAGTTTGGAATTGGTGGATCGAGCCTATTGCCCCTAAAATCACCTTCGAATGAAGAGGGTTTCAAGGCTAGGTAAAGGACAAGTTTTGGTTTATGAATAGGGAGGGTTGATTTGTGCAGCACTTCATTGCATAAATCATCAATATCTCCTCTTTTGAAATGAGTGTTTGGACCTCCTTTTATAGCCCAAAAGGGCATCTAGGGAAAAATGGCATGTTTGGCCATGCGAGGCAGGTGGCGCCATGTGTCCTAATCTTGTCATTGATTGATGAGGGGAAGGTTGCCCCTTTGGGGCTCCCAATCTACTGCCTCACTACACATTTGCAGGTCCCCAATCAATTTGGGGTGATTGGACATGCTAATGGCAGTCTTTGATTGCCATTTAGCGCGTCCTTTGACTTTTTGAAGGGCCTTCTTGGGGGCCATCCCACCCAGGGATGGTTATGGATGGTCGTCCCTGGGTGGGACGGTCACCAACTATGACCATCCCTTGGTGGGACGGTCACCAGTAGGGGCCCCAAAATAGCCCTAAACTTATAGAAACCCTCCAAACTAAGTTTTGGAGCCTTTTGGAAGCCTTTTTCTAGCCTAGAGGGGTGCCCAATAGGGCCATATGTTGTCGATAAGAGGGCATATGTGATGCACTGATAGTCTTATCCGATTTACGTGATTTAGGTGTCTATAGATAGAGGTCCAAAAACCAGAGAAAATAGGATTGGTGTCTCCTATGGATATAGGTCCATGAACCAGAGCAAAGGGGATTGGTGTCTCCTATAGATAGAGGTCCACAAACTAAAGAAAAGGGAATTTATGTCTCCTATGGATAGATATCCATGAATCATAGAAAAGGGGATTAGTGTCTCCTATGGATAGAGGTCCACAAACTAGAGAAAAGGTAATTGGTGTCTCTTGTGGATAGAGGTCCATGAAGCAGAGCAAATGAGATTGGTGTCTCCTATGGATAAAGGTCCATGAACTAGAGAAAATGGGATTGGTATCTCCTATGGATAGAGGTCCATGAACCAGAGCAAAGGGGATTTGTGTCTCCTATGGATAGAGTTCCACAAACTTGAGCATAGGGGATTGGTATCTCCTTTGCATTGGTGCCCATAAATATTGTAATAGGTAATTGGTTCCTAAGATATTTGTTGAGAAAATTTATAAGAAATATTTCTCTGTGGATGTAGCTCACTTTGGGTGAACCATATTAAATTTTTCTCTTATGTGTGTGATGATCTATTCATTGTTTCATTATTGCAATTGATAATATTGGATTATATTGCTTTGGAAAGAAAATTAAAAGTTTGATATTATATTTTTCACCCCCCCTCTCTGTATAAGCTTGTGTTATTCAATTTGTTATCAGAGTGGGTTTTTTTGTGAAAGCCTAAAAGCTTGAAGGAAGATCTTAAGGAACACAAATGGAAAATAAAGAAAGAATATTTTTTCATGGAAAGAAAAATAGGTACAATTATGACCAAGAAGAAGAGAATGAAGATGCTCTTATTATTGAAGATCTAGAAAAAGAGAATTATTTCAAAAATGAAGAAGAAGCCATGGTTAACATAGAGCAGGAACTTAGTGATACTATTGGATAATTGAAAAGGGTTAGAAATAAGAATTTATAATTAAAGGATCAAGTTCAATAAGATGAGGAAACAAATACAAATCTCCTACAAGATCTCATAGAATTAAAAGTTAAGGTTGAAGAGGCAAAGAAAGTTGAAGGTATGGCTAAACACTTAAAGGTAAAAAAACTAGAATGTGAAATATTAGAACATGAAGTGGTAAAAAGCACATAAATATTGGATGATATTATCAAAGAACAAAGATCTCCATTTATGAAGACTGGACTTGGTTTTGAAGAAGGTCAAGAGAAACAAAAGGGAGAGTCAAGCTCAAAAGGAAAAGAGGCATCAAATAAAATGATTGAAGAGGAACCTAAGACCTATGCTGATGTGTGTAAAAGTGGAAGCATCAAGGAGGATGAAAATAATGCACCATCAAGGAATAAGGACCATCATAGAAAAAGCAATGAGAGAACCATGTGATAATATCCTCCAAGGCAATCAAATAGGTTTCACTATTCCTTCCATGGTTATTATTTCTCATGTAACCATTTTGGTCATAAAGCTATACATTGTAGGGTTCATGATAAAAATTATTATGACCTCAACAAGAGAAACTTCAAGTCACTTGCACTTTCCACGGACTACAACATCATGTGTTTCAATTGTAATAATTTTGATCATAAAGTTATACATTGCAATGTTTATAGTAGGAATAATTATAGCTTCACCAATAATTTATTTTCACCTTTCAAGGAATACAACATTAGGTGTTACAATTGCAATAGTTTTGGGCATAGAGAAAAGTGGTGTAGAATAGAATTTCCAAAACTTTCAAATACAAGAAATAAAAATGATGCTAAAAATGTTCAAAGAGGTATGACTTCAAAATTTTAGAAAAATATTGAAAAATAAGAAGAGAATTGTAAGTTGGGAGTAGCTTTTCTCCCATACCAAAATTAATCAACTCAAGAAAATAAGGTGGCGAGGGGGATGAGATAAGTGTTTTATTTTTAGACCCAAAAGGAGCCCTTTGCCATTGATTTCAAAGGGGAGAGATTTCAGTAAGGGGGAGCATCTTGTTAGGGGAAGCAGTTTGGGAATCTAGTTGTAGTAAAAGAAATTTTTGTAAGGGTTGCCATCAATGAAAAAGGGGGAGATTTCTAGAAATATTAGGCACATTGAGTTGTTATTGATATCAAAGGGTTGATGTCAAAAGGATGCATGGTATTCAAGGCATAAATATTATTCTAAGATTGGAAAATTATTCAAGGCAAGGTATATCTCAAAGCAAGAAAAATTGTTGAAAAGAAAAGGATTATAATATTGATTTAAATATTATAAAGAAAGTTCAAAAGTTCATAGACAGGGCCAAAAGTTTAAGAAGGTTTAAAATTGTATAGAGGGCCAAAAATTTTTAAAGGTTTAAAAATGGATTTTATAAAATTTTCTTGGACAAAGGTCCAAATACTACAAGAGAAGGCCAAAGGGTTTATTATAATATTTTTATATTATAATTTAAAAATAAGGGTTTGGCACCAACGTATTTGAAGGATTTAAAAATCAAAAAATAAAGTTTGAAGCCAACTCCACGATGATGAAAAGAAAGGCATATTTATATGGAAGAAAATATTTCATTTACTTGCCATGATTTCTAATGTTTGAAATATCTTAATGCGAATGATTTTCCAATGCAAATGATTTGTATATCTCCTTGTGCACCATTATGAAAATTCAAGGCAAGGAGAAGACAGTGAAAAATAAGGTAGAATTCATGGGTTCTGAAACTTAAACAAGGAAAGGAGAATTCATTGTTTTGTTCCAACTGTTGGGGTATCCCAACCAATTATCCAACCCTAGACAGGGCACTGTGGAGAAAGGAGTGTTGAGTTTGATTCCCAGCTGCATCATATTTTTTCTATGTATCCATTTCATGAAGTGTGAAGGGGTGAAAATTTTGTAGTGTAAATTTGATTTTCAAGTTGGAATGCAGCCCATCCGGTTGGCTAGGCTAGTGAAGATCCTATCTAAAGAGAGATTCGAAGGTCAAATCTTATCAGGTGCATTTTTGGCTTGAAAGATATTATGGTAGTTTCAGTTTGGAAGCAAGTGAGGATATATATATATATATATATATATATATAGGGTAACCTTTTTGGTTGCTACCCACTGGGCTAGCCCATTTGGTCATGGTGGTGGTGGCTAGGTGCTATGGTTTGGGAGGTTTAGGGATCAAACCCCATCCGCGATAGTAAAGAATTTTAGGTGAAAGGTATGCAAAATAATTTTTATTTTCCTTAAAGTTGGAGCAATAAGGTGCCACATTGATTTTAGTGCTTCATTGTGAATAATTTATATTACATTCTGTATGTGATCAAGTTGGATAAATAAGGTTTATTTTTTATTATTTGAAAATTTTATTGTATGATTTAAATTGGAGAAATAAGAAGTAATTTTTGATTGTATTAAAATTATATTTTATGTTTCAAAGTTGGAGAAATAAGGTGTATTTTTTAGTATTATAAAATTGTATGGTGTATGTTTTAAATTTGGAGAAATAAGGTGTATCTTTGGTATTTCATTTTTATATATTGAATATTATAAAAGAAGGGATAAAAGGTTACTCAGTTATTGATTGAAATTTTATTGCTTATATTTTAATAAGGAATTTTGAGTATATGATTTGACATTAAAAAGAGAGAAATGCTAACCTATTTTGAAGTAGCATAAGAAAGAGAAACTATTTGTTAAATATAGGTTCAAAAAATTAATAGAAGCACATCATTTTTAAGGAATATCTAAGAGGTATGGTGATTTAATTTTTTTCTAGAGGGTGGTTTCTATTTGAATAAAGTACTTTGATGTCATATGATTGGAGGTATAAGGATTGATTAAGTGTGCATTGCTTTTATAGAAATTGGAAATAGAAGTGCAAGGGTTTGAAAGTAAATTTTATGTGCATTAGTGATTGATTGAATATGGGAGTAATGGTGAATTATTATTGAATGAAATTGGAAATATATGTGTTAGGGTTTGAGAATAATGTTGTGCATTATTTTTGAATGAATTTGAAAATATACTAGCAAGGTTTATAGACCAATATTATGAAGAAAATCTATGAATTAGTTTTGAGTGATATTGGGAATAAATTTGCAAGGGCTATAGACCAATTTTGTGAAGAAAGTATGTGCATTGGTTTTGATTAGAAGGTCAACTATCAAGTGCTAGACTAGAGTATCCTTTTGAATGCAATGAATGTGAGACATGTGATAGTGACAAACTTAATGAATGTGAGAAGAACATATTGATTATTTGTAATGCATATCATTCTCTATATGTTCATGAAGAAAAATAATTATAGGTAGAATATGTCTAAATTACTTTAGTCAAAGAAATATTTGAGAAGTTTTTGTGAGCAGCATTGAGGTAGATTTGAGTAGGTTATTGAGGTAAATTTGAGTAGGTTTGTAAGCTAAGTTCTGAGAAGGTTTGAGGTAGATTTGATTAGGATCTGTGATCAAGTTTGAGCAAGATTGTAGAGCAGATTTGAGAAAGTTTGTTTGAGGTAGATTTGAGCAGGATTGTGAGCAAATTTGAGCAGAGTTTGTGAGCAGATTTGAGAAAGCCTTGTGAGTAGGCTTGGAGTAGATTTGAGCAAGCCTTATGAGTAGGCTTGGAGTATATTTGAGCAAGCATTATGAGTAGGCTTGGAGTAGATTTGAGCAAGCCTTGTGAGTAGGCTTAGATAATATTTAAGAAAGACTTGTGAGTAGGCTTGGAGTATATTTGAGTAGGCTTTGGAGTAGACTAGAGCAAAGAATATTGGTATCTCTTGTGGATAGAGGTCCATGAAACAAATAAAAATGGAATTGGTTTCTCCTATGGATAGAGGTACATGACCCGGAGCAAAGGGGATTGGTGTCTCCTATGGATAGAGGTACACAAACTGGATCAAAGGGGATATGTGTCTCCTATGGATATATATCCACAAACAAAAGCAAAGGGGATTGGTGTATCCTATGGATAGAGGTCCATGAACCAAAGCAAAGGGAATTGGTATCTCTCATAGATAGATGTCCTTGAACTGGATCAAAGGGGATTGGTTTCTCCTATGGATAAATGTCCATGAACCAAAGTAAATGGGATTGGTGTCTCCTATGGATAGAGGTCCATGAACCAAAGCAAAGGGGATTGGTGTCTTGTGGATAGAGGTCCATGAAATTGAACATATGGGATTGGTGTCTCCTTTGGGTTGGTACCCATAAACATTGTAATAGGAAATGATTCCTAAGAGATTTTTTGAGAAAATTTATAAGAAATATTTTCTTTGTGGATGTAGCTCACTGGTGAGCAGAAATTCATGTCCCGAAAAACATTCATTTCTCTTCCATAAATTATCAATCCGATAAGTTCATAAACTTATGAGTGTCACGCACAGTATATGCCTACAGTTTTGGGGAACAAATCTGGTTGTACCTTATTTAGTTTGGTGGGGAGGTTTGTGTAATTGGATTCTAGCCAAACCAAATAAACTGAGTGCAGAGAATTTAAATAAATAAAATACAATGCTGAAAATAAAAGCACACACCTAAATTAAATAAATCAAGAACTAAAGCAATAAAATAATCTACATAAAATAAATAACATAAATAAATAGGGGAGGACTACTGCAAGGAGTGGGCCCAAGCTCCCGCAGATAGTCCGCCTGGCTAGCTATGTAAAGCTTGCTTTAATAAGAGGAGTTGCACTCTTGATTAATTAAACAATAAAATAAAATAAGTTCTCTGTAGAATTAATCATTGATATCCCCTGTTCATCTAGCCTACGTCTTTATATAAAGCGTATCCAGATATCATTACAATAACAAATTGGTCTATTTTAATCATGTGATGTGACTTAGTTACAATTGATTCTACACATATTTTATTCTTCTATTTTAAAGTATGTTCGTTCACCAGATTATAAACATCCTTAGGTGTACATAACAACAAATCCTAAACTAATGCATCCTAAAAATAATAATATGCTTTAAGATCTTTACAAGGTCAATCGGCCAATCGGTTGATAATAACAAACACTTTATTCTATTTAATAAATGCATGATTAAAATAGATCTCCTTTGTCTTCATGTGCAACCTCCTCCATAATCCTTGGTCAACCAGTCAAATTTGACTTGGTAAATCTTGCAAAGTATGAAGGCATGGAGGCACCTTCTAATTGTAGGGAGGCACTCTTCTTCCATTGGTGCCTTTCGATTGCAGGGAGGTGCTCATCTTCCATTGGCACCTTTCGATTGTAGGGAGGCGCTCGTCTTCTGTCAACGCATTCTAGTTGTAGGGAGGCGCTCTTCTTTCATTGGCACCTTTTGGTTGTAGGGAGGCGCTCATCTTCCGTTGGTGCCTTCTGATTGTAGGGAGACGCTCATCTTCTGTTGGCACCTTTCAATTGTGGGGAGGTGCTATTCTTCCATTGGCACCTTTCGGTTGTAGGGAGGCGCTCATATTCCGTTGGCACCTTCTAATTGTATGGAGGCACTTGTCTTCTATGGGTGCCTTTCGGTTGTAGGAAGGCACCTACTTCTATTGGGTGCCTTCCTTGAAGAGGAAGGTGCCTACTCTCTTGCCTTAGTCTCTGTAAGCAGAAGTATACCGGGTCCAAGTGGATGTAGACTGGAAAACACCATATTAGTACCAATACCTACATTTATACACATTTCCCACTAAAAACACCAATCAAGCATAATACCAGATTTTCTATCAATTATATGCATAAGTTATATAAAATACATCTCATATGCTAATTGAACCAGTGATAATTCTCCTTAACCATGTATATAAAATGAGCATTTTTGGTGCTCATCATCCCCCCATGCCTAACATGTGCCACACCCTCGTGGCACCAAAAGGTGAAGTTATCCCTCTCGCAGGTTGACCATGCCAAAAATTTTGTCATGTCTTCATGATAACAACCCCTGGGATATATATTTTTTTCCCTCTTTTTTTTTATTTTATTTTAATGGCCTTCAGCATCTTTGTTTCTCTGTCGCTGAGTGCTGCTATTTTTTCCATTCAGCACTACTATTTTTTTTTTCATTGAGTGTTGCTATTCTTCATCCATAGAGTGATGCGACACCAATAGAAGTCAGAAACACATCTTGACTAATCATTGTGGATAAATAGTTAAATCGTGACCACACTATTTAGGGCAAATTACCACTACACTAATGCTAGTATTTTCCAATGTTGCACATTAGTCAGATTTGGTGAGACCAAATTTGTTTAAAACAAGTGCAATCACCAACTGCTACTTTTACCCACATTTGAAACGTATTTCACATCTCCAGAACCTCCTTTGTGGTATAGAGGAGGATCATTCATATGTGTTTGCTCAAGCCAGTTGCCATTGTCATGAGGCGGCAATGAAAATGATGCCAAATTTATTCATGTAGATGCCATAGCCTCTCTCTTTTTTTTTTTTCAATTATATTTTTTTCAAGGCACATCATGTGTTTGAATTCTAATGGGAGATTTTGAAAAACTGTGGAGGCGTCGACTGGTATTAGCATAGAAATGATTTTAAAATAACTATACACATAGTTAATAAGAAAATTAGTACATACCCAGGTGAATTTTATAGAATCTGATATATATGATGCTGGTGGTGTGAGACGTCTTCACGTTGGTGCTCCTGGAGATTTTATTTATTTATGTATCTTTATCTGTTCTGCCCTAAACAGGATAGATCTTGACTCTATTTTTTTTCTTCATCCTTTGCATCAAAGAATAGAGTCAATCCACAACAACTGAGCTGGTGACTCTAAACTTTGAAATACCCAGCTTTTTCTCAATAGCACACAAAATATTTTAATCCTGCATTGATGTATCTCTCTCTGAATGCATTTACAGGATGAATATTAAAATTTATACCTGACACGTGTGCATCCAAAATGATCTCCCCTCTGAATTATTTCTTTTGCATGCATAATTGGAACAACACTGCATTCCTTTATTTTTTTGGAGTGAGGAAAAACCATATTTCTTTCATCATTCACGACATCTGTTAGGTGCATTGCTGAGATGTATGTGTTGTATGTGCTAGCGTTGGTAGGATGTTCTCATACGTTGGTGCAATCCCCAAATTAACCTACATGACGTAGAGTTGCAACTGCACCAATTTTTGTTGCCCACATCGTGCTTGTCTAGTCAATGGGCAAAGAACAGGGGCACCTTCTAGTGGCACCTTCTTGTGAGAGGAAGGCACTTGCCTTCTAGTGGCACCTTCCTGTTAGTGCCTTCCTATGGCACCTTCCTGTCGGTGCCTTCCAATGGCACCTTCCTGTGGGGGCCTTCCTGTGGCACCTTCCTGTCGATTCCTTCCTATGGCACCTTCCTGTCGGTGCCTTCCTGTGGCGCCTTCCTGTCGGTGCCTTCCTATGGTGCCTTCCTATCGGCGCCTTCCTGTGGTGCCTTCCTATCGGTGCCTTCCTGTGAGAGGAAGGTGCTTGCCTTCTAGTGGTGCCTTCCTGTTTGAGGAAGGTGCTTGCCTTCTAGTGGTGCCTTCCTGTTGGTGCCTTCCTATGAGAGGAAGGTGCCTACTTACCATGCGTTGATTTCAAAGGAAACAAATATTTGACATCTATTTTTTTTTCAAACTCCTCCCCCATTTTATTTAGCTACTAGTTGGAGATTTATCATTTCCCTTTGGGACCAGGCTAGTCCTCAGGAAAGAGGATACTCTCTTCCAACGGGCCGCAAAAATAAAACTTTGCTTTTGATTTGCATTTCATCGTGGAGCTATTTCAACACAAGGTGGTTTTTTTTTTTTTTCATAGGAGTAATTTAGGCACTGACAATAAGGCATATTTCCCCCCATGTCTAAAAATTATCACGTCCTCGTGACAACAGCCTTTCGAACTCCCACTTTTTTTTTTATGGGAGGTTCTGATTCACTCGCATCTTCCCCCACTTAAATTGGTGATGCCCTTATCTGCCAGCAACAGGTCCCTCTGCACAACAAGTCTGTAGCCCTCCAAACATCAGGTCCCACACTGAACAACAGGTATCCCTGTCCAAGGGAGAAGAAAATTGCTTATTGGTGCCTTCCTCTAGGTGGAAAAAGGCACTACTGTATTGGGCTGATTGTAGGCACTTTCTTCCTAGTGGGAAGTAAGTGCCTTTTCTGCTTCGCTACACTCCTACTTGCAGGGCACAAAATGTCACATCTGTTAGGCCTAGTTTAAGCCGGATCCACCTACAGATCATGCTCATGGTTGTGTACTGTGAAACTACACCTACAAAAACTACACACACAAAAGTAGTAAAACAATAGTCATGACTCCATGCCTGTTAGGCCCTGGCTCTCAAGATGCCTGCAACTTGCATTCAGTTCATGATTTCCTGCAAAGCAATAAGAAAGCAATTTGTATGCTAAGCAGGACATGTTCTATGTTTTTTTTTTCACTAGGAGGATTCGCATATATATATATATATATATATATATATATATATATTTTTTTTTTTTTTGGTGGAAGGCGTCTTCAATGTATGGCGCCTTCTTCCTGTGGAAGGCACCTCCAATGTATGACGCCTTCTTGATGCGGAAGGTGCCCCTAATGTATGGCACCTTCTTCATGCGAAAGGCACCTCTAATGTATGGCACCTTCTTCCTGTGGAAGGTGCCTCCAATGTATGGTGTCTTCTTGATGCGGAAGGCACCTTCTTGATAAACAAGGCATATTTCACTTCATTTTTTTTTTTTTACGTATCCTCCGTCTCTTATTTTTTTTCTTTTTCTTTCTCTCTTTTTTTTTTTTCTTTTTCTCTCTCTTTTTTTTTTCTTTCTCTCTTTTTTTTTCTTCTTCCTTTTTTTTTTTTGATGAATGTTTGAACATTCGTCCAAGCTACTGGTATGGTATGGGGTCTCCACCATGCTAATGTCTGATCCACTCTTGTGAATGTGAGGCAGTGGTTAATGGAGCTCGTTGATCATTCTTGAACATTGTCTTGAAACTCTTCTCTTGCACTTGGTGTAGCATATCTGAATTTGTTTATCATCCAGGTTATAACAGTCATGCACTTTCCAGCAAAATTTTCCCCCAAATTCCACAAGCACCTTGGGCTAGAAGCCTTTCGCTTGATCAGGGTTACTTATCCTGCCTTCGAGTGCCAATGTTTCCAAGGCAAAACTCTGCTGGCTTTCACCTGTTAGATTGGATGCTATACGATTAGGTACTCAAGAAAGTTCGTATAATGCTATTACAAACTCCATGTATGAATCTCAATTCATGAGATCTTCATAGACACCTCCTTATTTTTCTACTTCACACTTCACGTTTTCCTTCAAAACATAAAAGAAAAATCTAAACTAAAGACATTAAAATAAAATTCTAACTATTTTTTTTTCTCTGTTTTTTTTTTTGTATTTTTTTTTGGTCTATTCTGCCTTGACCGGAACAGATCTTGGATTATCATTTTTTTTTCATCATCTGCATCAAATAATAGGATGTCTACTTCAACCATTTGAGCTGGTGATTTTCACATCTGGAGGTTTGTCAATGATCCATCCTAAGAATTTGGCAAAATGTACCATGTACTGAAACATCTTTGCCCTCACACTTTTTGTGAAAAGTAGATTTCTCCATGGTTTTAGATCCTCTCAAAGTTGATGTTATCTTCCACCATAGTGATATTCTGCCTCTCTTTTGTATACTTTTTTCATATGACAACCAACAACTCACATTTTTGAAACACCAAGCTCCTCCTCAATTAGCACATAAAAAAAAATGTTAATCCTGTGGCCTTTGTGCAGACATTTGAAATTTGATCTCCTCCAAGATTTTTCCTTGTTTTATTTAGCTACCGGTTGGAGATTTCTCATTTCCCTTCGGACCAAGCTGGTCCTCGGGAAAGAGGATACTCTCTTTCAACAAGTAGCAAAATAAAACTCTATTTTTGAATTGCTTCATTAACTTGGAGCCTTTTTAGCAGATGATTTATTTATTTTTTTTTTTTTTTCATGAACACTATAAATAGCGTTCATTGTGTTGTTGGCGACATTTGATGAAGGTGGGGTCTCCCCCATGCCTACATCTGAACTAGTCTTCTCGAAATCTTTTTTTTTTTTTCAACTAGTCTGATATGTTGTAGCATGAGAAGAGTATTTTCCTTCATGGCCTCGCAACCAAACTTCTTTCAACATAATGGCAAAGTGTGTAGGCCAGCAAATGACTATTCACAAGTTAGCAACATGAAGAAAACATGGCATAGCAGTCTGTTAAAAACACATGCTAGTTTCTGATTCACCAAGTCGTCGTAAGCGCAAGTGAAGAGCATACTCCATAACAAGGCGTTCTCTTTAAATTATGCTTTGTCATTTTCCCTGCATTATTAATTTCATAATAAAAAACATTTACTAATACGTTGCAAAAATTTCAAGCTTGTAAAAATTTTTAATTTAAAACCAAGCTTCTAGAGGCACAATTTTTCAATGGTTTCTGTATAAAAACATGTCCCTAAAAATTTCAATCAGACTTGGGTTGTGCTTTTTCTTTTGATTTCTTGAAACCATTTAGAACATGATGGAAATCCTTCAATGCCAATTTTTTTTTTTTCTAGATTTTTTTCAACAACACGCTTCTACACTTGATTTGGTACATCAGGTTCATTCCCACGTTTATCTGAGAAGCTATAAAATGCAAAAAGTTTCCAATGGAATTTAGCTCTGACTATGCCAACAACTATTTTTGGCCTTATAAAAAGGCCCATGGTGGACTCACACTTCTCGGGTAAAATATCTACAGGTAATTTCAAATAGACTTTTTATCTGACCTGTAAATAAGAACACTATAGTTTAGACACTCCCCGGCAACGGCACAAAAATGGTGAGCAAAAATTCATGTCCCGAAAAACATTCATTTCTCTTCCATAAATTATCAATCCGGTAAGTTCATAAAATTATGAGTGTCACGCACAGTATATGCCTGCAGTGTTGGGGAACAAATATGGTTGTACCTTATTTAGTTTGGTGGGGAGGTTTGTGTAATTGGATTCCAGCCAGACCAAATAAACTGAGTGCAAAGAATTTAAATAAATAAAATACAATTCTAAAAATAAAATGCTGAAAATAAAAGCACACACCTAAATTAAATAAAGCAAGAACTAAAGCAATAAAATAATATACAGAAAATAAAGAACAGAAATAAATAGGGGAGGACTACTACAGGGAGTGGGCCCAAGCTCCCGTAGATAGTTCACCCGACTAGCTACATAAATCTTGCTTTAATAAGAGGAGTTGCACTCTTGATTAATTAAACAATAAAATAAAATAAGTTCTCTGTAGAATTAATCATTGATCTCCCTTGTTCATCTGGCCTGCGTCTTTATATAAAGTGTAGCCAGATATCATTACAATAACAAATCGGTCTATTTTAATCACATGATGTGATTTAGTTACAATTGATTCTACACATATTTTATTCTTCTATTTTAAAGTATGTTCGTTCACCAGATTATAAACATCCTTAGGTGTACGTAACAACAAATCCTAAACTAATGCATCCTAAAAATAATAATATGCTTTAAGAGCTTTACAAGGTCAACTGACCAATCGGTTGATAATAACAAACACTTTATTCTATTTAATAAATGCATGATTAAAATAGATCTCCTTTGTCTTCACATGCAACCTCCTCCATAGTTCTTGGTCAACCAATCAAAGTTGACTTGGTAAATCTTGCAAAGTATGAAGGCATGGAGGTGCCTTTCGATTGTAGGGAGGTGCTCTTCTTCCATTGGCACCTTTCGATTGTAGGGAGGCACTCATCTTTCATTGGTGCCTTTCGGTTGTAGGGAGGCACTCATCTTCTGTCGGTACCTTCCGATTGTAGGGAGGCACTCTTCTTTTGTTGGCACCTTTCGATTGCAGGGAGGGGCTCATCTTTCGTTGGTGCCTTTTGATTGTAGGGAGGTTCTCATCTTCTGTCAACACCTTTCGGTTGTAGGGAGGCACTCTTCTTCCATTGGCGCCTTTCGGTTGCAGGGAGGCGCTCGTCTTCTGTTGGCACCTTTCGGTTGTAGGGAGGCGCTCGTCTTCTATGGGCGCCTTCCGGTTGTAGGAAGGCGCCTACTTCTGTTGGGTGCCTTCCTTGAAGAGGAAGGTGCCTACTCTCTTGCCTTAGTCTCTGTAAGTAGAAGTATGCCGGGTCCAAGTGGATGTAGACTAGAAAACACCATATTAGTACCAATACCTACATTTATACACATTTCCCACTAAAAACACCAATCAAGCATAATACCGGATTTTCTATCAATTATATGCATAAGTTATATAAAATACATCTCATATTCTAATTGAACCAGTGATAATTCTCCTTAACCGTGTATATAAAATGAGTTTTTTTGGTGCTCATCAGTCACATTGGGCGAACCATGTTAAATAGGTATCTCTTATGTGTGTGATGATCTATGCATTATTTAATTATTGAAATTGATAATATTGGATGATATGTCTTTGGAAAGAAAATTAAAAGTTTGATCTTATAATTTTCACCCCCTCTTTAAATATAATCTTATGTTATTAAACACATTCGATCTTGAGAGGGATTCATCTGGGATTTGGAGGATCTATTGATGCAACACCATATTGGATTGCCTAATCGACCCTCTTCCTCCATATCTATATCTATTAGGTGTAGTGATTCTATATATAGTGGCTATATATCTAGGGCTCTTTTAGTATCACAAGGGTCCTCATATGGGTATTAGCTAGTGCTGATATGCACTTGTTTTTTGTATATGAGCCTTGGTACTCCATTGTATATAGCCTTTTCGCATTCATTGTACATGTGATATTTATATATATAGACATGGATTTTAATTTTGTATTATTATTTTATGTGGATGCTTTTGTTTGAATTATTTTGTATATGTGTGATGGATGATAATGCAATGAAAATGTGTATGAATGCAAATAAATTAATGCTCTAAATATCATTCGTAGTTTAGATTTTACTTGACCATGTATAGCATTGTTGTTTAATTAGGGGCAAAAAATAGTGGTATGTGAAATGTAAGACTTATGTAATGATATGAATGTTAATATGGAAGACTAATATGGATGTTTATATGGAAAACTGATTGTTTTGAAGAGACTCAGACATACTAGTGATATCAAACAAACTCACTAAATTCTATCTAATTTCTCTAAAACCAAATGTGTGTGCAGTGAATTAATTTACCAAATAATGAGTATGGTGATGACTCAAGGTAATAAATAACCAATGTACATGCAAGTGAGTTAATTAACCCATATTAAGTAAATTGATATGAAACCTATCATAGAATAGATCAAGAATCTAGTTTGTCCTATGTGTGGTCAGAGGTCTCTTCAAGAGAGACATGTCACCACACATGAGCATACTCCACTACCAGTCAAGTGTCTATAGCCCTAATGGATATTAGCTCCATAGTCCAATAATATGATATATAAGCTTTGGGAATTCAAAATACCTAACCATTTGACTAGAAATGTAGTTCTATCAGGACAACTTGAGGATCTGTGGTGTGTGATGTGCAAATATTTAAAGCTTTGTAGAATCAAATTCTCAACTGAAGTGTGATGAGAATTTTAACCTATCCTTACTACTCTTTATTTTGTTTGGAAATAATTGTGATAGTGGTGAAACCCACTATTTTTTATTTTTGGATTATGTGCATAATGGGAAAAGTAAGGATTACCATTTTTACTTCAATGTTGAACTCATGATGTTATACCTCTTTGACACAAGATGTTTTTAAGATGTGTGATTGTGTTTGTTTCAAGAGTGTTAGAGTCAATCCCCAAAATGTAAGATTTATTTAGTGAAAATATGTCTTGGTCCTAAAGAAAACTCGACATGTATTTGAGGTTTCTAGAAACACTAGGAGTGGTTGAAAACACCTAGGGATTATGGACATGTGGTTTGTAAATGAAAATTTGATTTTATGGAATGGTGCAATGAAAAATATGATGATTTTAAGGTGCACTTGATTAAGAAAACATGAATTTATTGGACCAATTATTAACTGAACTGAATAAATAACCCCTAAAATATGTGAAGATGGTTTTGAATGCAATGTATGAAATACAATTTGTGAAATGAAATGTGTGCAATACAATGTGTGAAATTCAAGGTGTAAACTTTTATGTGTGAAATGCAATGTTGTTTTTATGTATTAGCCATGTATATATACATATATAAATCACATTAAGGATATAATTCTCTCAAGTGGATGATGTTAAGTGGTTTAGGATCTTCAACTCCCTCTATAATGACAAGACTATAAGTTACTTTACCCACTTTTTGAGTGATAATTTATGGACCTAGCCAATTAGCCATGAATTTATCATGAAGATGTGATAATGCATTAGTGTTTTGTTGATTCTCTCTAAGAATAATATCTCCCACTTGGAATTCATTTATATGAACTTTGGTGTTGTAAGTATGCTTTAATTAGTCCTAATAAACTCTTAAATGCTCTAAATCATTGACTCACATTTCATCAAGAAGCGTGAGTTGGTCAAAATGTGCTTATCTAGCAGTATCATAATATATGAATTCCTGTAGTAAAATTCATAATGAGGGGATATTAATATCAAGAGGTATAATTTCTTTGGCTCCATAGACCAATGAAAATGGTGTTGTCCCAATAGGTATGTGGATTCTTGTTCAATAAGCTCATAATGCCAAGGGTATTTTAGTATGCCAATCTTGATGATTTTATTTAAAAATTTTCTTGAGAATAGCAATTAAGGTCTTTTTGGTAGCCTTAGCTTATCCATTTGCCAATGGGTAGTAAGAAGTCGAGATATTGTGTTGGATATTATATTTCTCATGAAGTGCTTGAACATCCTTATTTTTGAAATAATTATCATTGTCAGAGATGATTTTTTATGGGATACCAAAATGATAGATGATATGATAAAATATAAACTCTAAGTTATACAATGAATGCTCCCCAATATGGGGTTACAAATGATTTTGATACAAATATTACAAATATTAGGGTTTCAAAACCCTAGTTCAATGAGTAATTGGTGTCTTCTGGTTTGTTCTTGATCCAAAAAAGTGTGTGGATGGGCTTGTGTATCTCTACAAGACCACTCTAGCTACAATAGCTTCCAAAAATGTGATTCCTACACCTACAAACAACAAATAACATAAAAGGGGTTAAAGCATCTGCAAGGGCTCCACTATGTGAGGCCTTTTGAAAGACAAAATCTCTGTAAAAACCCTAAATGTTGTAAAATAAAACTGTAAATAGAAATGCAAGAACATAAATAAATGCAATAAATATTTTACCTTGTCAATGCTGATCTATGCTCCTGTGTCTATGTTCAAGATTCATGTAGACATTTGAAAGCATCTGAGGGCTTATGGACTAAAAATATACTATAGGAAATACCCAGAGGCATTTTATGATGGTTTTTAAGGCCCAACAAAATTCCAAAAATGCTCAGTAGAATTATGCAAACTTTGGGTGGTGTTCGAGGGTTGAGGTAAGTGAGGTAAAACCAGATCTGGTTTGCGAGGGTTTGGAAGTGGTGGAAATGGTATGGGCTATGGAAATGATAAAATATGAAGATAATAGAAAAATAGATAGGGTAATCTCAAGAATCTAAACTTTTCAAGAATTTTTATGGACCTTGATTCATAAAAATAAATCATATTTTATAATCTACCCTTGAACATGTTAGGGTTTCATCAACACAAAATGAGCGGCTAAGATTAAAACATGAGTAAGTGTGGAGATTAAGCTTGGTTAAATGACATGGATTGATATGGATGGATGGATAATATTAATTCATGGTGGATGGCTAGGATTTAATCATATAAATACAGATATATTTATTAAATATATATAAATATAAATATAAAATATTAATATTTATCTATATATTAAATATATATATAAAAATATAATGAATGGCTATGATTGGAGGACACATATGGATGAAAAGTGGCTAAATTTTGGTGTCTACAGATGTCCCTTCTTGTATAACATTGCATAAAACACAATGCGGTGCAAAAATACAAGACACTTATTTTGACATGATGAAGCAACTTTCTTTCCTTGGAACGTAAATATGATTTTGAAGACACAAGAATTTGTTATTATAGTTTACCCCATCAATTAGTTTACCCCATCAATTAGTGACTAAGTTAAAAAAAAGTCTCACAAGCCAATTGATAGAATTATGGATAATTATGCAGGTGAATGATGTAATTGCAAGTGTATGATGTAAATGTGGATGATATGAATGATGTAAATACGGATGATATGAATGATGTAAATTGATGTCATTTTTGCCCCAATGAAGAAAGGGGTTTTTGCAAGTGTAGATGTAAGTGAATTATGTTTTTGTCCCAAAAAAGGGATTTTTTCCAAATGTAGATGTATGATGAATGATGTAAATGAAGTATCCCAATGTGGTAACTCAAAATCAGATTTAGTTGCCCCAATTTTGGGGTGATCCCATGTTGTTGGAAAATATACCAATTGGCATCATTGAAATGTAAAAGAGAAAAGGATTCAACTCATAGAGGGCCATCTAGTGACTGTAGGATAATTTAGTCAATTAAAACCATTCAATATAGGTAAAAAAAATCTACGGAATGACTTTCAATATAAAAGAAACTATTAAAATGTGATTTTATCTGATTTCAAGCCCCACAAATAAGGCCATCAATGATAACTTTTTGAGCAAGTTAACTTGGGCATAGTCTCACTTGAAAATGAGTAAACTAAAATGATTTTGTGTTCAAACAATAATATTTTGAATGATGATGAGCTATTTTCCTTATGGTGATCTAAACATCTTGTCAAATTTCATGGACAACCAATCACTGCAATCGTCAATGAGATAGAATAAACCACTAGATACGAGGTTCACTTGAAATTGTATATGAATTTGGTAAAAAATACAAATGGAATGTGTAATAGATGGAAATGATGTTGGAATTAATATGTGATGATGAAAAAATGAATTGATGATTGAATTGCATGATTTTGTGAAATTTGGCATTGTTTTAAAGTGATTTTGAAGCAATCTTGGATAATTTTACAAATTTTTGGGTCGTAAATAAAAGTTAACCACCCAAATAAATCCATATTATCACAAAGAGTGGTGAAATGATGAGGTGGATTATTAGAATGATAAATGTGGTTATTTTGTGAAAATTCAAATGATTTGGGATGTTTTAAAGTTTGTAAGGTGATTTTGTGACTTTTGGTCGTAAGCAAAAATTAAGTGCCTAGATCATTTTTTGGTTTTACAAAACATAATATGATGATGACATGAATGTATGGATGCAATGTGGAGTAATTTTTTGGAGGTAGGCTAAATTTTGCAGCATTTTGGTTTTTATGTAAATTTTTGAAGTTAGACGTTGGCTAGCGTTTGCATCCATGCATAGACATCAGCACATGTTTACCATTATGTAGATGTTGGTCAACATTTCAATGCACTGTGTGAATGCCCATGGGTTTTTGAGCACAATTAAAATAGATATAAATAGTTTATAGAGGTAAAATTAGATTCATTCTTGTATTCACAAGTTCTAGAAGCTGTATCTAAAGGAGAGTGAGTGAGTGAAGGAGTGAGGTGGAGTGGAGACTATGGTGATGGAAGGTGTGGATGCAGCAGTAGGAGTAGAGGTGTATGTGGCTAAGGTAAGTGCCCTTAGCACTCTTATTTTGGACTTGTGCAATTTTATTTTTAGTTATGCAAGTAAATATGACATTAATGTGTTTGTATTGTGTTGCATTTAAGGATCTTTGGGGCTCAACATCGGTTCTCACTTTTCATACCAGGGGTGAGAAAGGTACTACAAAATGAGAATTGATATTGGTAGGAGGATGTGGAGCTAGCTAGGGTAGATTGGGTTTATTTGGTGAGGGTTTATGAGGGGTATATCTCTAACTTGGTAGAGAGATATGATCGAGATAAGGGGACCTTTTAGCTCCCTACTAGTGAGGTAAAAGTGACACTTGCAGATATCTATCGCATCCTTTGAGTGCTAGTGGAGGGATTACATGTCTAGGTTGGACATGATAGGAAGCATGAGATGAGTTAGATATTTGCAAATTAATGGAGGATTTTTAATTAGAGGGGTGGAGGTATTATGTACTTGGTGATGTATGCTGATAAGAAGTTGGAGGCATAGCCCACCTTGGTCATGTTTCTATTGGCCAACATAGTGGTACCTAATAAAACTAGTTTTCGGTTCCCATGGAACATGATCAAGATGGTATATGATATGATCGATGAGCCTCAAGTGTATGCATGGAAACCTACTCTATTGTATTAGTTGTACCAATAATTTTATGATGTTAGGCAGGGGTGAAATGGGATAGGATGTAGTGTACTGCTATAGTGTTGGGTTTGGGAGCACTTTAGTGTGGCTCGACTTGTGTGATTGCCTAGTGAGGCATGGTATGGTGAGTAGCCCTACACTTTGAGATGGTGAGTGAATGAGGAGGTGTAGCCAATTCATTCTAGTTGGACTAGCTAGGAGTAAAAATATCTATGGGTAGTGTTGTCACTTAATTATGTATGTTGGAGACCATGGTGAGGTGCCACTTGGACTAGTGATAGGGAGCAACTGCAAAGGGTTTGGTAGGCTATATGGGTGTTTGGGTGGCACAAGAGTGAGATGTAGCTAATATAGTACTCATAGGTACTATGATAGTTTAGGATATGATAGGGTATTCCTGAGGTACTAGTGTTGTACAAGTGCCATTGATATGAGATGGGTCTACCCTGCATGGAGGTATGAGGAGATAGATCTACCTGATGTGGATGATGAAGAGAATACCATTGAGTACAATGTATGGTTCAATACACATACACATTGGATACCAAGCCAGGTAGTGGATGATAGAAATTAGGATGATGATGATGCAGATGCCGAGGTTGAGGAGGTAGATGGGGCTCCCATACATCGAATACATCAACAATCTAGTAATCGAGGGAGGTAGGCAAGATATTATGTAGAGCAACCTCAAAATATTGGAGGTGATGGTGGTGGTATGGATAATATGGAGAAGGTTCCAAAGAGACCTCCAGTTCAATGTGAGGAGAAGTGGATGAGGCTCAAGTAGATGGTGGTGGATTGATATGTAGAGATAACGACTTGATATGTAGAGATATCTCGATTTTGGGTGAAGCTAGAGGAATGGGTGGCTATAGGTGGAGATGAGGATAGGATAATGAGGCTCTAGGAAGATCTATCATAGAGAGACCATAATTAGAGGTAGGAAATACTATGCCTCTAATCTCGAGAGGGATACATCTAGAATTTGGAGGATCTTTTAATATAGCACCACATTGGGCTATGCAATCAACCCTCTTCCTCCATATCTAGATCTATTAGGCAAAGTGAGTCTAGGTATAGTGGTTATAGGTCTAGGGCCTCTTTAGAATGATAGGGGTCCTCCTCTAGGTGTTAGCTAGTTCTAAGATGCACTTTTTTTTGTGTATGAGCCTTAGTGCTCCATTGTATATAGCCTAATTATATTCATTGTACATGTGATATTTACATATATACATGGCTTGTACTTTTGTGTTTTGCTTTTTTTTGGATTATTTTGTTTGAATGGTTTTGTATATGTGTTATGGATGATAATGCAATGAAAATATGTATGAATAAAAATAAATTAATGCTCTAATAATCATTTGTAGTTCATATTTTACTTGACCATGTATAGCATTGTTGTTTAATCAGGGGCACCAAAATGGGGGCATGTGAAATGGAAGACTGATATGGATGTTGATTTAGAAAATTGATTGTTTTACAGAGACTCAAACATACTAGTGATATTAAACAAACTCACTAAATTCTATCTAATTTCTCTAAGACCAAATGTGTGTGTAGTGAATTTATTTAACAAATCATGAGTATGGCTATGACTCTTGGAAATCAAGAACCAATGTATGTGCAAGTGATTTCATTAACCCATCTTGAGTAAATTGATATGAAACCTATCATGGAGGAGACCAAGAAGCTAGTTTGTCCTTATGTGCAATTAGATGTCTCTTCAAGAGATACTTGTCACCACGCATGAGCATAATCCACTACCAATCAAGTGTCTATAGAACTAATGGATATTAGCTCCATAGTCCAAGAATATGATATCTAAGCTTTGGGGATTCAAAATACCTAACCGTATGATTGGAAATGTAGTTCTATCCTTACAACTTGAGGATCTATGGTGTGTGATGTAAAAATATTTAGAGCTTTGGGGAATTGAATTCTCAATCGAAGTGTGATGAGAATTTTACCCTATCCTTACTATTCCTTATTTTTTTTGAAATAAATGTGATGATTTTTAAAACCACTATTTTATATTTTTGGAATATGTGCATAATGGTATAATAAAGGATTACCCTTTTCACTTCAAGGTTCAACTCAATCATGGTGTTATCTCTCTTTGACACAAGATGTTTTTAAGATTTGTGGTTGTAGTTGGTTCAAGAGTGTTCGAGTCAATCCCAAGAACTCAAGATTTTCTTAATTAAAATGTATCTTGGTCCTAAATAAAAATCAACATGTATTTGAGGTTGATAGAAACACTAGGAGTAGATGAGTGACTGAAAAAACCTAGGGATTATGGACATGTGCTTTACAAATGATAATTTGAATTTATGGAATGGTGCAATGAAATGAATGGTGATTTGAAGGTGTCCTTGATTAATATAAAATGACTTTATTGGACCAATTATTATCTAAATTAAATAAATGACCCCTAAAATATGTGAATATGAATGTGAATACAATGTATGAAATGCAATTTGTAAAATGAAGTGTAAGCAATACAATGTGTGAAATGCAAAGTGTAAAATATAATGTGTAAAATGCAATGTTGTTTTTTTTATTAGCCATGTATATATACATATATAAATCACATTAAGAATAGAATACTCTCAAGTGGATTGTGTTAAGTGGTTCAGGCTCTTTGACTCCCTCTAGTAGCAATCCTATAAGTTCCTTTACCCACTTTTTGAGTAACAATGTATGGACCTAGCCAATTAGCTATGAATTTATCATGAAGATACATCAATGCATTGGTGTTTTGTTGATTTTCTTTAAGAACAATATATCCTACTTGGAATTCACATAGATGAACTTTAGCATTGTAAGCATGATTTAAATGGTCCTGATAAACTCATAAAATATCTAAAGCATTGACCAATATTTCATCAATAAGCATGAGTTGGTCAAAATGTGATTTTCTAAGAGTATCATCATCTATGAATTCCTACATTGAAATTCACAATGAGGGGATCTCAAGATCAATAGGTATAATTACTTCGGCTCCATAGACCAATGAAAATGGCATTGCCCTAGTAGGCATGTAGATGATTTTTCGATAAGCCCATAATGCCAAGGGGATTTGACAAGTTTCATGAGAATAGAAATTAAGGTCTTATTGATAGCCTTATATTGTCCATTTTCCTATGGGTAGTAAGGAGTTGAGAAACTATGTTGGATATTATATTTCTTGCAAAGTGTACAAAAATCCTTATTTTTGAAATACTTTCCATTATTAGAGATGATTTTTGAGTGAATACCAAAATGATATATGATATGATGAAGTATAAACTCCACAATTTGAAGTTCTATCATAGTGGTTAGAGGAATTATCACAACCCAATTTGTGAAGTATTCATTGGCTATGATGATGAATGTATGTTTTCCTAAGGAAGGAGGTAAGATTTTTCCAATCAAATCAATACCCATTATGAACAAGGCCAAAGGCTTTGAATAGGATGTAATGCTTGTGATGGCATGCGAGTTAAATTAGCATGTTGTTGACATTGTTGGTCATGTTCCATGGTGGATCAATAGTAACCCATGCATAGAATACAGTTTGTAATGGTTATTCCACTAAAATAACCACCACAAATTCCATCATGATCTTCCATTATGTCTCTTTGTACCTTTTTAGGTTCGAGATAATAAAGATGATTCCATCATAACCACATTTATACAAAAATTCCCCCAAGAGAAAAAATGAGTTACCTTTTATTTTAAAGTGTGTTTAGGAATCCGTCACATATATGATGGGAGTGTTCCAAACTTGAGAAAGACTATTATTTGGTTGGATCAAGTCTCATACAACTTTGGATGGATAAAGCAAACATTCTTCTCATCCTTAGATTTAGCACAAATAATTACAGATTTAGAGATCGTTGTGATAATGAGTGGTTGTACCTCTCCTACAAATTTATTCAAAATTAATTATCCTAAAGATGCCATTGCATCTACAAATATATTAGTTGAACATGGAAAACTATTGATTTTATACCAATAAAATTTGGTGAGCAATGTCATTGCTACTTCATGGTAAAGCTTTATGGTTGGTTCTTTGCATTCGTATACTTCATTGATTTTATGAACGACAATTTGGGAGTCACAAAATATACTGACATGATTTATGCCCATAGCTATGGCTACTTGAAGACCCAATATTAAGACTTCATACTCTACATTGTTGTTTGTACAATGCAAGTTAAGTTTGAACTATAGGGGAATAGATACCCCATGTAGTGTATGAAACATGACTCCAAAACCTTAACCTTTTCACACTTAGAACATCCAAAGAATAGTGTGATATCGACATCTTCCTTCGAGATGACATCTTATTCTTGTTCAGTTACAGTGAATACTTAATCATCTAGGAGCTCAATAATCAAGCGTTGATCACTAGGAAGTGGAGCTTCCACAAGATGATCAGGTATGACTTGACCTTTAATGGATTTTTGGGTGATGAACTCAAGAATGATTTCAATGAGAAGAATTATCCTTTTTTTGGTGTGGGTGTTATTGTAAGTGCAAGACATCATATAACATAGAGGATTTTCATAAGCTATGACATATGTGGTGTGACTAAGCATGTAATATCTGAATTTCTTAGTGGTAAAAACCACTACTAAGCATAATTTTTCCACATAAATATATCTAGTTTCATAGCTTACCAATGTTTGATTAATGTAGTAGACAACTTGCTCTCGATTATTCTCATTATTTTGTGCAAGCATTATCCCTAATGCAAATTTCATTGCTAAAAAATAAATATGGAAGGGGACCCCACGACAAGGAAGAGTTAAGACTTGTGGAGAAGCTAGGTATTTCTTGATGTCATCAAAATATTTTTGGCACTCATTTATCCATGAAAATGTTACCCCCTTTTGTAGCAGGTGATTGAAAGGCCTAAATTATCAAAAAGTTGCATAATGAAATGATGGATCAATTGAATATTTTCTTGTAACCTATGTAGCTCCTTAAATTTTTGGGGGTAGGCATCTCCATGATGGCCTTGACTTTGTTTGGGTCGACCTCAATGCCTCTTTTGGAGATAATGAATCCTAGTAGTTTTTCTGAGGTGACACCAAAGACACACTTTTTGGGGTTCAACCTTACGTTATGCTCTAATATTTAGGGATTCAAACTACCTAACCATCTAACTGGAAATGTATTTCTATCCTTACAACTTAAGGATATGTGGTGTGTGATGTGCAAATAGTTAGAGCTTTTGGGAATCATATTATCAACCGAAGTGTGATGAGAATTTTACCGTATCCTTACTACTCTTTATTTTATTTGGAAATAATTGTGATAGTTGTGAAAACCACTATTTTTTATTTTTGGATTATGTGCATAATGGGACAAGCAAGGATTACTCTTTTTGCTTCAAGTTTCAACCTAATCATAGTGTTATCCATCTTTGACACAATATGTTTTTAAGATGTGTGATTGTGTTTGGTTCAATATTGTTAGAGTCAATCCCCAAAACTCAAGATTTTTTTAGTGAAAATGTGTCTTGGTCCTAAATAAAACTCAACATGTATTGGAGATTTATAGAAACACTAGGAGTGATTGAATGACTAAAATCACCTAGGTATTATGGACATGTGGTTTGCAAATGAAAATTTTATTTTATGGAATGGTGCAATGAAATGAATGATGATTTTAAGGTTCTCCTAATTAAGGCAACATCACTTTATTAGACCAATTATTGATTTAACTAAACAAATGGCACCTAAAATGTGTGAATATGGTTGTGAATGCAATGTATGAAATGTAATTTGTGAAATTAAATGTGTGCAATACAATGTGTGAAATGCAAGGTGTAAAATTTAATGTATGAAATGCAATGTTGTTTTTGTGTATTAGCCATGTATATATACATATATAAATCACATTAAGCATAAAATACTCTCAAGTGGATGATGTTAAGTGGTTTAGAATCTTCGAATACCTCTATACTGGTAAGACTATAAGTTACTTTACCCATTTTTTGAGTGACAATGTATGGACCTAGCCAATTAAGCAAGAATTTATCATGAAGATGCAACAATGCATTAGTGTTTTGTTGATTCTCTTTAAGAACAAGATCTCCTACTTGTAATTCATGTATATGAACTTTGGTTTTGTAAGCATGCTTTAAGTAGTCTTGATAAACTCATAAATTATCTAAATCCTTGACTCACCTTTCACCAAGAAGCATGAGTTTGTCAAAACATGCTTGTCTAGCAGTATTATAATCTATTAAATCTTGCAATGGAATTCATAATGAGGGGATCTCAATATCAAGAGGTATAATTGATTTATCTCCATAGACCAATGAAAATGGTGTTGCCCTAGTAGGCATGTGGATTATTGTTTGATAAACTCATAATGCCAAGGGGATTTGAGTATACCAATCTCGATGATTTTCTTTGATAAGTTTCTTGAGAATAGTAATTAAGATCTTGTTGGCAGCCTTAGCTTGTCCATTAGCCTATGGGTAGTAAGGAGTTGAGATATTGTGTTGGATATTATATTTCTCACAAAGTTCTCAAACATCTTTATTTTTGAAACAAATGTCATTTTTAGAGATGATTTTTATGGGATACCAAAATGATAAATGATATGATGAAATATAAAATCTAAGTTATACAATGAATGTGCCCCAATATAGGGTTGCAAATACTTTTGATACAAATATTATAGATAGTAGGGTTTCAAAACCCTAGTTCAATAAGTATTTGGTGTCTTCTAGTTTGTTCTTGATCCAAACAAGTGTGCAAGAGGGCTTGTGTATCCCTACAGGACCACTCTAGCTACAACAACTTCCAAAAATGTGATTTCTACACATACAAAAAAAAATAACATAAAATGGGTTTAAAGCATCTACGAGGGCTCCACTATGTGAGGCCTTATAAAAGATAAAATATCTATAAAAACCCTAAATGTTGTAAAATAAAACTATAAATAGAAATGCAATAACATAAATGAATGCAATAAATATTTTACCTTGTCAATGTTGATTTATGATCCTTTGACTATGTTCAAGAGTTTTGCAAATGTTTGAAAGCATATGAGGGCTTACAAACTACAAATATACTATAGGAAATACCCAGAGATATTTGGTGATGGTTGTGAAGGCCCAAAAATATTCCAAAAATACTTAGTAACACTCCACAAACTCTGGGTGGTGTTCGAGGGTTGAGAGAAGTGAGGCAAAACCAGATTTGGTTTGTGAGGGTTTGGCAGTGGTGGAAATGGTATGGGCGATGGTGGTGACAAAAGATGAATATGATAGTGAAATGTCTAGGGCATTCTCAAGAATCTAGACTTTTTGAGAATTTTTGTGGACCTTGATTCATCAAAATGAATCATATTTTACAATCTTCCCTTGAACATGTTAGGGTTTTATTGACATAAAATGAGTAGTTGAGATGTAGTAGAGCAGCCTCCAAATATTGGAGGTGATGGTGGTGTATCGCCCTATTGAGTGGTATTTTCACCCAGTTGTGAAAACACACTCTCCGATAGGATTTGGGTTCTAAATCCTCTGCTTGCAAAGAAATTAAACATGTAACTTCTCCAAGGTTCCTATTATGTTAGCATTTTGCATCTGTGTATTAATAATCTCAAATAAATATATTCAATTAAAATGCTTGGAACACCTTAGTGGTTGCAAGTAACTGAAAACAAGGGGCACTGTGGTTTATTTTACTATGAAACTTTAATGATTGTTCATTGAACCCGAATAAAGAAAATGTGATTTGGTCCTTAAATAACCATGCTGTAACTTCAAAATGAAATTTAATGAAATGCCATAAAATGAAGGAATTATTTATGGATTTTGAAGTTTTTTAATTTTTTTATTTTATTTTAATGCTTGAAAAATAAAATTGGGACTTCTAAAAAATAAAGTGCAGCAAAAAGAAAATAAAATGCAAAAGAAAAAGAAATTAAAATTGCATTCAGTTTGATGTTATCCCGTTCTGGCAAAATCGAAGATGTGAGGTTTCCATGCATGCAACCTAACCTATTGGACCTGCAAACATGCACAATCCTGATAAGCTAAGTGTTGATTCAAAGGGTTTTGAAATAAAATTCAAATTTTGAACATTCGCCTAATGCAACCCACAAAAGTGGCATTTAACATTATCTATAAATCCAAAATCTAAAAAATGAAAGAATAAACATTAAATCTATAGCATGCACAGAAGATCTCCTTCTTTCTTGCCCACAAGATGCAAATTTCTGAACACTCCTGCATTAAAAATAAATCATGTTACAATAGCATAATCTCTGGTTTTCTCAAAACCAAAAAAAGGGGAAGAAAAACACTCCCAAGCAGGCCCAGAATGGCTTCTCGCCTTCGGCACTACAACTCTACCCGCAACGGTTTTTGACCCCCATACCAATCTGTGCTTCTACTTTTAAAATTTTTGGCAAATTGCTTCTCCTTCCATGATGGTTCATTTCATCTTCCAGATTGCTCTGTTTCACCTTCCCCGCCTTTCCATTGATTTTGACTTTATGCTCAACATTGAGACGCTTGATCTTCTTTGTGAATTGTAACGCATCTACAGCCCTTACACATGTACACCATGTGTTTTGCACTTTTTTGCATGTTCTGTAATAGCCCCGTGAAAATCGTGACAAAAAATAGCATGTCGCGATATCGCGACATTTTTATGCATGTAGCTTTGCTCCTCTACTTTCATCATGAAAACACGACATGTCACGATATCGCGACATTTTCCTACCAACAGCCTTGTCTACCTTCATGCGCCATGAAAATGAGACATGTCATGAAATCGTGACATTTTTATGCTATCGGGCCCTATGGCTACAACCTGTCGCGAAAT